>JASKDV010184292.1:0-12206 GCA_032466395.1 Aegires albopunctatus
AATAATGATGATAATAATAATAATAATAATAATAATAATAATAATAATAATAATAATAATAATGATAATAATAATAACATACATTTTAAACCGCTTTTTCTCCAGGTCAGCTCAGAGCGCCGTACAATGGAAAACGAAAACACATGTAATGATAATTTTGTAAGCATACATAAAGAAATTAAATAAGACATGGTCGACATAAAGATATAAGTATCAAGTAAAAAGAGCATGAATGAATGAATGTACAACGTTATACCTTGAAAGTGTGTTTAAATAAGTAAGTTTTCTATGATTTCTTAAAAACAGCAAGGGAGGGAGCTTGTTTACAAAGTTCACTCAAATCATTCCACAAATGAGGAACACAAACAGAAAACGCTCTATCAGCCAGACATAAGGAAGTATGGGGAGGGGGGCATTTAGGTAATTGAAATCGTTGGATCTTAAAACCCTAGGCTTGGTATAATTTCTTAAACGCTCAGAGAGATATGTAGGAGTCTGACTGTTTAAGCATGTGTATACCGTTAAATCTTAAAGTTAATTCTCTCTTATATTGGTAACCAATGCAACTTTTTAAGAGACTCGAATGGGTAGCTGCTGTATTTATAATCATATTCAATTGCGTCAATACCAGTCTTAAACCTATGTTGCAGTAGCTGTATTTAGAATCATATTCGATAGCATCAATACCAGTCTTAAATCTATGTTGCAGTGGCTGTATTTAGAATCATATTCGATAGCATCAGTATCAGTCTTAAATCTATGTTGCAGTGGTTGTATTTAGAATCAAATTCGATAACATCAATATCAGTCTTAAATCTATGTTGCAGTGGCCGTATTTAGAATCATATTCGATAGCATCAATACCAGTCTTAAATCTCTGTTGCAGTGGCTGTATTTAGAATCATATTCGATAGCATCAATATCACTCTTAAATCTATGTTGCAGTGGCTGTATTTAGAATCATATTCGATAGCATCAATATCAGTCTTAAATCTATGTTGCAGTAGCTGTATTTAGAATCATATTCGATAGCATCAATATCTGTCTCAAATTCTTTGTCTACTTCTTCTTTACTCCTATTTTCAAGAGCTATTGGTTTGATTATTAAAAGCCCGGTGTTTCCTAGAAAACAATAAAATGAACAAATAATGAATATATAAAAATCCACTTCATTTATCCCAGAAAAGAAATTATGATTTGTTATTTACCGTCACCGAGCGTCAACAGTAAGAACAGCGCTGCAATGTGGGTAATTTTAAATAACCTAGCCCAAGACTTAAACACGGTGTCTCTAATGAGATTCGAACCCGCCACCTTTCTCATGCGGCTTAACCGTTCAGACACTGTGTCACAAGAAGAATATATTATTTAATTGTATACTAGGCGGACAAATTTGCGCAGTGAAATGCAATAACTTAATTTAAATGCGACTCATTAACATAGCGCCGTAGCAATTGTTGTAAAAGAACGCTCCAGAATTACTTTCTGAAAAAGATAAGCTGTAAAGCGATCTATATTAGCATGTCATGTATGAATTTCACCCGCAACAGCTCGTGTTAATTTGGTGGAGTCTACTCTTTCTCAGTAGCCACGACGGAGTGAATATGCAGTCATTCTTTTCATGAATAAGTCTAGATCATCCGTCCACTATGACATCGGCCTAAGAATGCCACGTGATGAATTGATTTTAATGACTTAAACTAGAAAATGTTTTAAATATCTATTAATCTCTTTAGCAGTACGACCCCGGACAAAATCCTCTCACACATACTTATATCACCAGCTAAGTCGTGGGTTGTCCCCTCTATGATATTGTACATCCATGAGAATAATGAGATACTGTGCCATTCCTGTCTCCTTCATTATTCTACGCCTCTACATGACGGTATTAAAAAGGCTGCTCTTGTTACTGTGTCGTTGAATCACTGTATTAAATCGGGTGAGCCAGAAACAACGAGCAGGAACTTTGAGCTTCAATGTTCAGCAATATATAATAGATTACATGATTGCTGTGTTAATTTTAGATCTCGCTGTATTCATAGATCCGGACATACATTTTAATATTTAGATCCAGATCTAAATCTAGGCCTAGACCTGGCCTACTACAAAAAATTTTGTAAGAATTGTTCTTAGCCACGATGACAAAATCGTCACAGAGACTTTTATTTGTACGCAATGGTTGTGGTGTTTCAAATAATGTTCATGTGTTCCCAAACAAGAACTGCTATAAGAAGTCCGTAAATTGGTTGATCAAGAAGATTCGAAAAACCGGATCAGCTGCTTGGAAAAGTTGGGAGGGGTCGACCAAAACTGACCAGAACAAAAGATAACGGAGCTTAGTGCCCAAAACAAAAGATAACGAAGCTTAGTGCCCAAAACAAAAGATAACGAAGCTTAGTGCCCAAAACAAAAGATAACGAAGCTTAGTGTTACAAAAGATAACGAAGCTTAGTGCCCAAAACAAAAGATAACGAAGCTTAGTGCCCAAAACAGCGTTGCTCTACAAATGACCTGAAGAAGCAGCTTATAGCGCAAGACTGTGAGTACGGCCAGTTTGTCTTCGTTTTTTAACCGACCCTGATGAAAAGGAGTTGATTTTAAAACTATTCAATTGATTCCCACAAAATTTTACAAAGACATGTAATCGCAAAATAATTTGATCCTGAAGTGTGTAAAATTTCATTTACTGTATGTCTCATTTACGGTTTATAAGTTATAAAAGTTTAAAGTCCTTGTGCGTTCTGTTTTGTTGTTGTTGTTTTGTTGTTGTTTTTTGTGTTTTTTGTGGGGTTTTTAGGGTGAAAAGGAGGGGGAGGGGGGGGGGGGGTTGGCCCACTCGATATATCCATTGCTTAAGGATGGCTAAGAGAGGTGTCTGCTTCCTTCTGCCTATTGCCAGAGATAGAATAGTTGTGACTATTATTATTTGGCCTTATTGTAACTCCTGCGTTGGCTTTGAAAGAATATTGAATCAAATAATGGAGTCGTTACTTTATTCTACAAAACAATGTTGTTGATAACTTTTGGTTGGTTTATATCAATATTGTAACAAAACTCTTTCACCCTTAATGGTGTTTCTCATTTCGTCACGTTTGGGTATATTATTATTGTAATAGGAGGAAATTGACTATTGATATTAAATAGCATTGCCTGCCTCATTAACTAGATCGCCCTGTTCAATAGCTACATTGACGGCGGCTTTGTTAGAAAAATATGATATAACAAACGTGGATTTATGGACGGGTAGGAATATATGAAGCTTGTTAATAAACTTAATATAACACAATACTCGTGTATCATGTATTATTGGCGAGTATAATTACAAGTTTGTTTTGTTTCGCTTTTTGTTTGTTTATTTTTTTGAACAGAACATAATGCGCATAGATTACAGAGACGTTTAGACACAATCATGGTGTATAGGTGGTCCCAGTTGCCTAGTGGTTAACACAGTTCAAACACGAGAAACTCCAGTGGTCGGCTGGGTGATTTGGTGGGATCGTATCCAGCAAGACACAAAGTTTCTCGATAATCACTGGGTCATTGTCGACGTGTCCTTAGGAAAGACACTTTGTCCCATCTACCTCACGTCTTGACACAGATGTGAATAAGTACATGGCCGATAATACAACATTGTTCGTGTCCGAAATTGAATTTGCCCCAAGTAGGCTGCCAGTCTAGTCCTATGTGTTATGTGTTGCTGTTGACCAGGGGAATTCATTTGAATCCCTGAGAGGCTAGGGCTCTTTGGCAAAATGCGCTTTATAAGTGGACACTTTAATTATTATTATTTTACTTTTTAACATGACACAATACACATGAATTGCAAAGAGGGCCAGATGTACAAGTTTTAATGACAACATAACTCAAGAGAAATGAATTGCGATAAAGGGTTGTTGTTGGGTTTTATTCTCTTTTCAAGACATGGGTTGTAAAGATTACAAAATATAAATTCGGATATCGCATTGATAGGTAGATATAAATGTTTTGTGGAATGCAAAGACGGGTAAGTGTAAACGTTTTATTGAATTCCAACCCATTCCAACAAAGTCCAGCCTTAAACCTTCGTCGATTGAAGAAAACAAATGTCTACTGTGTTACAAGCAAAGGGTGGATTGCCTTAGTGTGAGCCTTCCAGTCCTGGTGTACCATGACAGAATATAACCATAAACAGATTATATCCGGATTTATTCAGTCTCAGGACATAATGCACCCCCAAGTACACTAGAAGGAGAGTTATTCCTTCGATGTCGTGCAACATTCCTGTATTATGCTATAAACGTATGATTCTTATGGCAGTGTTGAAGTGACGATGTATTCTATACGTTTTGGAGAAATACTGGGCGAGCTTGAGAAAACTCGAGTGCTTTTTTTACAATCCGGCTCGAGAGGATCGATCCTTTTCGAGTCGATCCCAAGATCGCGAAAACGACGATCCAAAGATCGGTAAAAGCGCAATCTCAAGATCGCGATAGTAGCCCGTAATCTGTTTAGCGCAGACTTACACTTGACATGAATTATTCTGCCGGTTGAATCCAGAACGCAGATTATTACTGTGTAAAAAGAGAAATATTCTGCGTTTTGTATTCAAACGGCAGTATTTCCCGGGTACGCCTTTGCACATCATGCCTTTTTAACTCCCTGGGTAGCAAACAACAGAGCAACCGATTATCAGCGCCTTCCTGTTAGTTTACTGGGGAAGATCGTAGCTGCCTATGCCTAGTGCTCTTTCATTTATTAATTAATTAATTACACCTGATTGCATTGAGGGGAAGACACTTTCCCAATGACTCAACGTCGGACCAATCGTTAGCGAGATTGGAAGTGTCTTAGGGTGTAAACTGTGCTACGATTGAATAAAACCTTGGAGTAATTGGTGGGAATATATATTCCTTCCTGTTAAACCGTTAGACTCTTCTCATGTAATCGTCATTTCGCCCAACAATGACTGGGCTACTAAATTTGTTTGATCAAGTGAAAAAAATGTTTCAAAAGAATGACCACAAACTACATCCAGCCCCTACCCCAGCTCTACTCAGCTCTTTGGTGGCACTGTGGTCCAGTTGTAGACATTTGAGAAGTCCCAGGTTCGAGTCCCGCTTTGGTGCGATGTTGAGTTCTTGGAAAAGGCTCTTTACATGCATTTCCTCACGGTACCTGGTTATAATAAGATGAAAATCTTGTCGCTATGCTAGAGTGAAGCATCGTTCATGTTCCGTAAATATAATTTAGAATATCAAGTCACAGCCTCGCCTTCCACTCCATTCTTGTCTTGACGGCGGGTATCCCCTCTGTCCAAGATTGATGTACATGCAATTCTCTCTAAGCCTTTGTGTGTATGGGAACCTGCTCTTAGATTTGTATTTTTAGCTTGTCAGTTGTCAGTCGATTCTCACTCCTTGTATAGATAAGTCGTCTTTTTAAACGTTCCCTGTATTTTACCAAAGACTTGTTTATTCTTCTATACTTCGTGTATTGTCAATTATTACCAAGTAAACTAAAAGAACCCAATACAACACGTAACAGTTCATCGAGTCGCACCTGTGAATGCCCATCGGGGAATTGAGCGGGATTTTTTTTATTGCAATTGCAATTGCCTGCCAGGGAAACTCTGTAAAGCGCATTCAGCACATTTAATGGGAACGCACTATATAAGAACACTATTAAATTTACCCCCCCTTTCCCATCCCCCCCCCCCCCCCCCCAAAAAAAAAAAAAAAAGAAGATACTTCCTCCCCTTATCAAAATAGTATAAAGTGCAGTTTATTATACCTGCTCTAAACATCCCTCAATGACATTTCCTTCTATCAAAAAATACCTCGGGGAAAACAAGAGCATAAACAAACAAACAAACAAATAAGACACTCCATAAATGCGTTACTGATAAGTGAATCTCCATATTTCGTTCTTTGACAGAAATTAATCCAATACATAGAATGGATGTAAGAATTGGAATTGGATTTACAATGATTAAAAAAAAATGTACACTTGTGTTAATTCACTGAGGACCACGCCCGAGCTAGACTCGGGTTGCCAAAGACCATCATTTCATATACTATAATGTTTAGCTTGCTTTTGCAAAAATTCACAAAGCAAACACAAAAATCAACAAAGAACATCAAACTACATGGTTAAGTCAAACCACATGCAAAATGTATGTTGTCTAAAGTGATTAGCGCATCTTATCCAGATGATGTTTGAAATTGGTCACAATGGGTGTGCTTTGCTCAAATCGGCTGGTCCCATTAGATGTGCTTTGCTCAAATCGGCTGGTCCCAGGGGGTCTGCTTGGCTCCAAACGGCTGGTCCCAAGGGGTGTGCTTTGCTCAAATCGGCTGGTCCCAAGGGGTATGCTTTGCTCACATCGGCTGGTACCAATGGGTGTGCTTTGCTCAAATCGGCTGGTCCCAAGGGCTGTGCTTGGCTCAAATCGGCTGGTTCCTCTGGGCGTGCTTGGCTTAAATCGGCTGGTCCCAAGGGGTGTTTTTGTCTCAAATCGGCTGGTCCCAAGGGGTCTGCTTGGCTCAAAATGGCAGGTCCTCAGAGCTAATGCATCCAAAGGGACATTTTAAAAGATCCACGGTGACAGGCAAGGAATATTATTTATATTTCCTTCTCGCACTCCTAATGGTTTTCTACCACGAAGAATGTGAGGATTGTAGTAAGTAGCTTGCAGATGATGAAAACAATGGTCAAACTTAAACGCTTTTCTCCCTTGGCCTGATGGTCTGAGCAGGCTCGAGTCTGCGTCTCCATTGTCTCTGTGTCGAATATGAGTATAGCTTCGAATTTTGACGACCATAACTAGAACAGAAAAACGGTAAAGGTAACGGTAATCCAAACTGTTAATAGAACTACATGTATTTGGGGATACAGATGTCAAGGAAGATGCAATTGTCTCCTGAATGGTTGTGTCGTTCTCTTAGAGAGTTTCTGTATTTCCTTCAGACTATCGTTATCTTGGTATTCCTCATGATCTGTATCCGATGCATTTCATGTTAAAGGCCTTGGAGGAAGGTTGTTCTGACCTCATTCGCATGATGTGTAAAAAAAACCCGCTAGATATGTTATTTTTCAGTATATTATTGTAGGCTTGACTCGATACCCACTAATTGTCTAACATCTTCATTTCTTTATTTAATTGTTCTTGTAATGTTCGCAGGCAACTTTCTTATTTTGCTGCTCTTTACTGAGGACCTACGTCTGGTAATGGAAGCGCAGAGATAGTAGAAAGATAATTCCAATATATCAAACACTAGCAAAAAAAAAAATAAAAAAATTCAATATTTTGTTTTAATTAACAAATATACATGTACCCGCTTCCTATCCACCCATCAATATCATTTCCTTCTTCCAACATACCTCTGAGATCCAAACAACAAACACACAATTCCATTAATATTTTGTTGATAACGGTTTCAATGCTTCACCGGCGGTTACATTTCCAACACATTGAACGGAAACGAGAATTGAATTTATGATAGATGAAGAAATTGACACTAGAGTTGACGCAATCAAAGAGAAGCCTTAAATGGTTTACGGTTACATAGAGTGTCCAATTTTCTATCCTCCCGTAGCGATTATAGTTTATCACTGCGACAAATGTGTGAGTTATAGAAAGTAGGCTACAGACGAGGAAAATAACGGAAATGACCAAAATTTGGAATACAATGTTTCTATCCCTTGGTGTCAACTTTTGAGCAGGCTGGATACTGGAGTCTGGGTCTGCATTGTCACTGTGTCGAATCCGGGCAGAGCTTCGAAGTTTGACGACCATAACTACAACAGACACAAGGATAATAGTCTCTGTAACTATTGGTAGAATTATTCGGGAAATGACTGTCATCAAGAAGTATAATCTTACAAAACGTTTTGAATTGAGGATGATATATCTGTAAGTATTGGTGAGAGATTCATAGGCAACGATTGTGTGGATTGTCGTAAATAAAGGAATGTTTAGACAAATTGAAAATATCACAAACGCTGCAATGAAAATGAGACATTTTCCTCTCGTGTACATGGATTTGAACTTGAATGGTATTGCAACCGAAATACAACGGGCGAGAGATAAAAATCCTGTTATCAAAGTGTTGATGACACTAAAAATAAGAGAAATAATATTGACAATCAAGATCACAAGAAATAGATCTAGTTGAAATGAGGTGACTCTTCTAATTTCCAAATTCTTACAGAAAAACAACACTGAATGAATGACACACGCCAGGTCAACACACACATCTGAAATTGCTAGTGCATTAAAGGTGATGTTGAAGCCATCTTTTGATCCCATCATGGAAAAGGTTTTTACAATTAGAACATTCAGAACAACGCCCGTTAAAGACATCAGTAATATTGTAAGATAAATGATGTCATTTACAATCAACAATAGTTTTGTTGAAAGGACACTAGACGTCGTAGAGTCATAATCTGACACTGGAAAGGTGTCGTTAGTAGAATTGTAGTACACGGAATTACTCGATCCATCCATCATAGATAAGCTCATTGATTATCCTTCATTTAGAGAGATTAAATGGAATACGCCCTGATCATGGAAGGGTGAGATCTTTGCCTTATTGTTCTACAGTTCAAGATAGAATTTGAACCCTATGTGTTTGATAGAAGATAAGTCTTGCTCCGACGCTGAGATGCCATAATTTTACCGTTCAGGGGAACCCTGTAATGGGTCATTAATTTGTTTGCGTCAAACACGCCGTCTGCTGAGTCTGAAGTCCATCCACTTCCTTCATTTTCATGTTTCCAACCATGGTCATCCTGGAAGGTAGACGGTTTCCAAGAAAGATTCGAAGATCGAACTATGCGGATGTTGAATCGGTTATTCGCTGCGATGACAAGACGCAATCTCCTCACTCCTGGCTATTCCTTTTGTTCAAAATGGCATTCGCTTGTCAAACAGTCAGCCATTAAACTCAAGAAAATGTGTTTGACAAGAAAGTATTGGTTTAAAGAATTACCACTGGTTTGTATCTTGTTTCAATGGGTTTTCAATTATTTTTAATCGAATACAGCAAGTTTTTTTTTAACCTAAGAGATATATTTAATGTCTTGATATGTACGACTCTACAAATTATATGCTTAAATGAAATCTTTCCAAAGAATTGTGACAATATTGATGTAAATTTAGAATTTTCTCTGAAAGGTTATGAATTAGTTGTCAACCATGCAGCAGGAAAACAAAGGTGTGGAACAGTAGCTTAGTCGGTAGAGCCTTGGACTTCAAAACTGTAAGGGGTCAAATCTCCGTGGTCAATTCCTATGTCGCGGACATTTTTTTTTTTTCATGGGCAATGGTTAATAAAAGGAGATTGTCAGTCCTAGTATAATGATATGAAGAATGGCTCCCGGCAGATGAAGCGATGAGATCACCAGGCTCTTGTGAAGGCGTTGTCAGCAAGCATTGTAGAGTACACCAGAGCATGAAAGTGGCACGTGGTGGTCCACTACAACCTGACCGTCTCCAGTTGTGACGGTTTCTCGTGCCAATGGGCCAAGACTCTCTGGACCGTGTAAGTTGATTACGACACTAAAAAAAATGAAATTCTTACAAACAAAGGTATTAAAACCATGAATGAACCTTGAATGACCTTCTAAGGTCTATATAATTATGCCGATATAATATAATATGATTAATCTATAATATTATTAGTATTCCTGTATGAAATCGTATTGAAAACACCGAAAGCTCCAAGATCTAGAGAAAAATAATTTACTTGTATTAGAGTGCGAAAGACAGTAATGCGATTTAACAAGGAATTTGTATCTGAATCATACCACTTTCACACTGAACAATGCCATCACTATCCATTCGCTTAATAAATAGAATGGATGGAAATTCACTAATATAATATTTAACTTTCTATCCAGTGTCAGTGTTATCTTGTTTACACTTCAAATAAAATCACCATCAACAAATAGCCTCTGTGACAATTGTGACATTTTAAAACTCTTCATCTAATGTCACCCTGTCAGGCATTATTTGCATATAATCAAGATGATCAGCGAGTCAATACTATTCAGAATGTAAATAATCAACTTGAAGGCTAAACTTTGATTTTAAAAATGAGTTTCTAATTCCGTAAAAATCAGTGCATTCATTCACTCGGAGGTCGTTAACACTGCAGTAAATGGGTTTTGTTCTACTATTACTGTTCTGGTGTTGTAGTTGTTGTTATTGTTGTTGTTGTTGTTGTTGCTGTATTGGATATAGCAATTTCCACATCAGCGATCTCATGGTCATCCAAGACTGGATTTTAGATAAGCAATGGTTCTCTTACATGCGTATACATATGAAGGAACGTCTAAATTATAATCCTTCTCAGAAAGGACATGACACTCATTTTATCTTTCCAACTTTAGAGTGGGCAGCAGAAGAAAATTTAAAAAATAGGATTTCAAATTTAAAGCCTGCATCATTTTATATCATTGACCTTTGGCTTGGAAGGCGGTTGACATCTGTCTTCCAGCCCTTATTCATAAAGAAAACAGAAATAAAAACACGACGACAAAACAAATGTAAGAAAAAGAAACAAAAAAGATAATTCAACTCCTTCAAAAACAAAGAAAAGGATAAATAAACATAAAAAATAAATAGCATAAAAGAAAAGAATAACGACATGCAACCCTCCCCTTCTCCTAAGTTAAAGATAAAAATTCAAATGCCTCCACCCTTTTATTTATGAATCGGAAAGACAAAAAACAATAGATATTAACGAACATAAAATCTGATTAAAGCTGGAAAAATATATACAAAAGAGGAGCTTCACTACTGTTTTGTTGATGATTAACTGTCAGTGTTACACCTGTGATTAAATTTTCAGTTCAGTAAACGGACACGAGAATTGAACGTAAAATAGATGAAGCAATTGACACTGGAGTTGCAATCAAAGAGAAGTCTTAAAAGATCCACAGTAGCGTAGATTGAGAAATACCACACCTTCCAGAAGTCATTAAACATGTAGTTTGCCACCACACCGGACAATGAAGATAACAGAGATGACCTGAACTTGAAACACAATGTTTATCTCCTTTAAAAGTTATGAGCATACTGGACACGAATTCAGGGTCTAAATTGTCTCTGTGTCGAATACGGGTAGAGCTTCGAAGTTTGATGACCATAACACTACAACAGAAGCAAGGGTAATGGCCTCTGTAACTATTAATAGTACTATTTGGGAAACGAATGTTAACACGAGTTACGTTATTCTAAAATATCTTGAACTAGTGATAGTATATCTGGAAGTATTGGTAGGAGGGTGATAGGCAAAGGTTATTTATATCGATGCGCTCAAGTAAAGGAATATACAGACAAATTGAAAATGCTACGACAGCTGCAATGACAGCTAGAACTAGGTATTTTCCTCTCGTGTACATGGATTTGAATCTCAATGAGAGATAAAAATCCTGTTATCAAAGTGTTGATGATATCAATATAAAGGAGATAATAACGACGTAGGCATTCACAGCCAATGGGTCTAGTTGAAATCAGGCAATTGTCGAAATTCCAAACTCTTGCACAAACATATTATTTCTGCGCGAATGACACAAATCAGGTCAACACTCATATCCGAAATTGCTAGTGCGATAAAGGTGATGCTTAATCCATGTTTTTGATCCCATCATGGAAAAGGGTTTTTTTTTTCAATGAGAACGTTCAGAACAACGCCCGTCAAACATATCAGTAATATTGTAAGATAAATGATGTCATTTACAATCAAATGTTGCTTCATTGATATAGCATTCAAATTCCATCGTCGTATATCTGAAGAAAAGTCTTGAGTCGAATTGTAGAAAAAAACTTGATCAATTCAAAGTGATCGAGCTCATTAATTTATTCATTCAGAGTATTCAAAAGAAACATTACAACCATCGGTATTAATTTCTAGCACTGGAAGATAATAATTATATAATATATTATTTTCAAATCATTTACTAGTTGCATAAAATTCATGCATATTTAATCATATTTAATCATTTCTTTTTGAGTTCTTATTGAAAACACCAAAAGTAATTTTTAAGATAAGATATAAGATAAACGTTATCCAAAATGTAAATTTGACTTGAATTACATGGCTACAAAAAGTGATAACAACAAAAGATTAATAACAATTATATCTTATAATAATGATGATAATAATAATAATAATAATAATAATAATAATAATAATAATAATAATAATAATAATAATAATAAT
>JASKDV010184303.1:0-12205 GCA_032466395.1 Aegires albopunctatus
GTATTACTGTCAATTTGCCAGAACAACTAAACTGATAATATTAAACAAGGTTGAGTATTACTGTCAATTTGCCAGAACAACTAAACTGATAATATTAAACAAGGTTGAGTATTACTGTCAATTTGCCAGAAAAAATAAACAAACAAATATACAATATAAAAAAATTAATTTAAAAAATGAAGCATTTGATTTTAAGTATTATGTTCTTTCATTTACTGTGTGTAGATTGAAGTATTTCATATTGTAGCCTATGTTTAAGAATATCAACAATTTCGCTACTTCTGAAATCTAGATTCAATTTTGTTTATTTGGCTATGAAATCCATGAACCATGATTAACGATGATTGCTTAACTCAATGTTTTAAAGGCCATGCCACACTGGGGTATATATTAACGTGGCCCTGCATATCTGATCATGCAATATCTATACTGGGCAAGACAAAGAACTTGAGATTCACTGACAGCTACTGTCAGAAAATTAAAAATGACATCATTTATCAACAAATCACATCCATCAAAAGTAAACGACATCCTAGGACAGGTACCATACCTGTGTTTTGGGGGTGGTTTCCTTGGCAGCAGCAGCCTTGGCTCTCTTCGCTGCCCTAGCCGACGAGGCAGATCCTGTGCGTTTCAAGTTGTGCTTGGTGTCCTGATACCTGCCCATGAACTCGTCGATGTTGGCAATATCAAAGTTGGGGTCATTAAAAGCTTCGTCTTGAACTCTAAGGGCCAGTTGGCGGGTTTCCTGAAGCAACTCTTCCACCCTCTGTTCTTTCTTGGCATTTCGCACATACATGTATTGCTCCTCGTGTCCTGTAAAACAAAACATTTCTGTAAAAGGTACAATTAAAACTGAAAATGGAAGATATTTAGGGGCTGTCAGTAGCCTAGTGGTTAAACCTTTGATCCCTATTGACCGGTATACCGGTCAAAATTCCCTGATGCTATTTCCCTGCTGACCGGTACACCGGTGTGATGCTTCTAATTATACCGCCTTTTGCTGGGGAGCCTAGGGATAGTGCATTTTTAGTGCGGATTGAGCAGGGTTCAAAGGGTTAACACGGTTCAAACTCGAAAAACTCCAGCACGCAAAATTTTCCCGATAACTACAGGTCATTATTAACAATGTGTCTTTAGGTAAGACACTTTGTCCCATCTACCTCACTCAACTCAGGTGTGAATGAGTACCTGGCAGTTAAGACAGCATTGTCTATGTCTGAAGACTGTAATTGTGCCTAACAGGCTGTTAGTCTTGTCCTATGAGTTCTGTGTTGCTGTTGGTTAGAGGAGTATAATTGGGCATTGTAAAGCGCCTTGAGCACTGCTAAGCTGTGGATATGTGCACTATATAAGAACGACTTTCACTTTTTTTTCTTTATTCAAATTTAATATGAAAAGAAAAATCTTTTGGAACATGATATATAATGGAACATTTTCTCTAAATAATTGAAATCACAAGGAAGAGAAAAATTGAAGAAAACATGCAAGAATGCGATAAACTTGTAATGTATTCCTATCTATTTAGAACTTTGATTAAGTCTTCTATCTAATGAGGTTGGAACTATATATGGAATTGACTTACTGTTAGCACGAGCATGACGTCTGCATTGATCAGGTGACGGGAAGAAAGCACCACAGTTGACGCAGGTGTACGGACGATAGCTGACATGGCGATTGAGATGGTATTTCATTTTAGACGTAGCCATGGTTTTGACGGCACATGTCTTACAGACAAACCGCCATGCTGGAATTCGTTTAAATTGCAAGGGCATATCAGCGTGGTCCCATTCGTGGTGGTGCTGCATTCGTCCCATGGACGTCTCCCGTACGTCGCAATAACCGCACTGAATCAGTTCGTCCCCTTTCTCAAACACAAATTTACGTTTGGAATGAGGCGGATGGGCATCAGACTTATCCGTCAGTCTTCTCTTCACCGCCTTTTTGCTTCTATCCCAGCAGGCTTTGCTCTTATCCTCGTATTTCCTGTTGGTATGCGATGGGGAATCACCGCTGGGAATTCCTTCAGAATGTTTTTCCTGCGTGTGTTCCAGAATGTCCTCCTGGGTGTTTGTCTCGTAGTGACAATAGGCGCATGCAAACTGTTTTGGACCTCCGTTGTTGGCGGTGGTGCCACTGGTGCTGCTGCTAGTGGTGGTTGATGGGACCGGCACTCGGGGAATACTGAGAGGAGGTATTGACCTCGATTTCGGCTTCCTGCGTTGATATTTGGATAGACTTAGTAGAGTCCTACTGCGGGGCTTGTGGCGTGGAGGCTGGATGTTGAATGAATCTTCGCGGTACTCCACCCCTGGATGTTCTTTCTTCATGTGAGTCTGCATCAGCATCATACTTAACGTCTGGTAGTTGCAAACGGGACACGTGTGCGTTTGGTATCGCTCGTGAATTTTATATATGTGACGGACTATGTTGGACCGATGGACGGAGGTGAATTTACATTTTTCACAATAGAATTTTGTAATCGGCCCTTCTTTGGACTTCAAGACTTTAATTTTAGTAATGACGTCTAAAGCTTTGGGTTTTCCGCCACACGGAGACCGATACGACCCTGGTGCATATGAATCCATTCCTTTAAACCTGGACTGACTGTGATAGGCGGAATCTGTATCTTTAGAACCATCATCATCGTCTTCACCTTCGTCATCTTCTGGTCCAAAATCATCCTTGTTAAAGAAATTCAAATTGTTATCTTCCTCACTCCCCTCCTCTTCTGCCTCCTGCTCCTCATTATCATTGGCAGAATTGCTTACAAAGTTATTCTCAGCCTTGTCATCATCCTCGTCTTCTCCAACTTCCTTTTTGATGACAATGTCATCGTCACGTGAAACCTTGGACGATTTCTTTCCAAACATGGCTACCACTAGGCCCTGATTTCCACTAGAGGTAGAAGAAGAATTTCTATTTTCGTCCTCATCCTCATGTTCTCCTTTCTCTTCCTCATCCTCATCTTTAGCAAAATCAAAACTTTTCTCCCTTTTCATCTGGACAAGCGTGGACAGGGAGGGCGTTGACGATGAGATTCGTTTTTTAATGGTGGATGATCCGCTGGCCATATCGTTCAAAAACTGATGCACCCTTGATTTCACGTCGGGTTGAATGTACTTGATGCTAATTGGCTTACCCCTATGCTCTTCCTTGATGTGAGTTGACACGGTGTATTTCTCCACCCCATTGTAGCTACAGTAAGGACAGGCCACTAGGTTCATTCGTAAATGTTTCAGCATTATGTGCCGATGCAGCGGATACTTTCTGGGAAATTCCCATCGGCATACCAAACAACGGAACCGCCCTCCTGCCCGCACTTGGTACAAACTGTGCAGCTCTTTATCCAACGCCTCTCTCCCTAACATGATGACCCCTGGATCCACCACGGTCTTGTTCTTGTTACCCGTGCTCTTCTTCGGCCTCATTAGGTTTGTTCTGTTTTGGAATTTGAAATTGGCGCCCAAATTGAGAAAGTTGGATTTGCTGTTTGGATAGTTATGGTTATAGTAAGCTGCCATGTGTGCTGCTGCCTCTTCTGAAGTGGAGGCGGAGGCCACGCCTTTCAAAATTTTGCCGATGTCTGGCTGGGAAGAATCCTCGTTGAGATCTGAGTAAAGGAATAAAAATTTAAGGTAAATTTATTTTGTGTCCAGTGTTCAGTTATTTCAGGTACAATGGAGTTTTATTGGTTTGCGAGCATGACCTTGACCTACAACAATGTACAGGGATAAATAATTGGTACAAACAAATCGAGAAGGGGAAAGGGGAAGAAGGAGGAGGAGGAGGAGAAGGAGAAGGGGAGACAGAGAGCAAGAGACAGACAGAGTAAGAGAAAAGGAGAGTAATGGAGAGCAAGCAAAACAATATAACAGAGACTGAGAGAGAGAGAGAGAGAGAGAGAGAGAGAGAGAGAGAGAGAGAGAGAGAGAGAGAGAGAGGGAGAGAGATATTGTCAGAGACAGAGAGAGAGACAGAGAGAGAGACAGACAGATATTGTCAGAGTAAGACAGATATTGTCAGAGACAGACAGACAGATATTGTGAGAGACAGAGAAAAAAAGACAGACAGATATTGTCGGAGACAGAGACAGACAGATATTGTCAGAGACAGAGAGACAAACAGATATTGTCAGAGACAGAGACAGATATTGTCAGAGACAGAGAGACAGACAGATATTGTCAGAGACAGACAGATATTGTCAGAGACAGACAGATATTGTCAGAGACAGAGAGACAGACAGATATTGTCAGAGACAGATATTGTCAGACAGACAGACAGACAGATATTGTCAGAGACAGACAGACAGACAGACATTGTCAGAGACAGAGAGACATTGTCAGAGACAGACAGATAGACAGATATTGTCAGAGACAAACAGACAGACAGATATTGTCAGAGACAGACAGACAGACAGATATTGTCAGAGACAGACAGATATTGTCAGAGACAGAGAGACAGACATTGTCAGAGACAGAGAGACAGACAGACAGACAGATATTGTCAGAGACAGAGAGACAGACAGACAGACATTGTCAGAGACAGAGAAACATTTTGTATTACCAAAAATGGAATCAATTTTATTTATTAATTTTTCCCAAATTTTATTTGAAAACCATCATATTTTTTATACTAAATTTATACTTCAAATGTATATTTCCTAAGTAGGCCTATGTATTTTGTAATACATTTAACTAGACTAATACTTGTCATCTATAATCTTCATCTATGAAACACTGGCAATATGGATTAGAATAGAATAAATTGAAATGAAAAAAATATAACAATGACCAACAATATATTGGTTTTAATTTTACTTTGACCAAATCCATCTTGAGAAGAAGACTTTGACAGGAAGTTTGCCACTGCCTTGACGATGTCTATGTCGTTGGTGTGGAAGTTTACGGGCTGGGACTGATGACAGGCGATGATGTGGTCCACCATTTGATGTTTCTCAACGCCTTGCATTCCACAGTAGGCACAGGATAGGAGGGCCACCTGTAAAACCACAAATACTTAATGATCGCCGTGGCATTCTACATATATCTTCTCTTTCTTCTTTTTTAAATAATTATTGAATTTTTGAAATCTTTTTTTAAATTCCAGTTCCATCTTTCAGAGGTGCAGTGGTCCAGAGGATAAGACTAAGGTGCCGGCTGCAACCGTTTGAGTGGCTGGGGGTCCCCGCTTTGACCAATGTGTTTTTCCCTTGAGCAAGAAATTGTACTCTGATTGCTCCACTCGACTCAAGCGTACAAATGAGTACTGACTTTATGGCGACCACCAATAGCCTGTGGTGAAATTTATTGTATTTATTTAGTTTCATTATTTATGTATAAATAATTATTATTGTATCATTTAATGATGAACGATTGATTTCATAACATGAAGATCTATGCCATTGTAAAATGAATTTCCACTTGTGGATGAAATAAAGGAATTTGATTTTATTCTTATTTAATAGTATTTATTAATTTAACTCAGAGTCCCAGGCTAATTTCCACGATTTCCCCAATAATTTGTTACAAGAATGTTCACTGAATTTGCACATTGAGACAGATAATTAACATTCCTTTCTGAAACTATAATTTTATAGGGCCTGCAGCAAAATGAAGGAAAATGAATTCATGATATAAAAACTTTCCTAAATAAAAAGTGTTTCAGGAGTTTCATGAAATTTTCCAAACTCTCACATTGACGGATTTCTTTTGGAAGGCTATTCCAAACTCTCACATTGACAGATTTCTTTTGGAAGGCTATTCCAAACTCTCACATTGACGGATTTCTTTTGGAAGGCTATTCCAAACTTTCACATTGACGGATTTCTTTTGGAAGGCTATTCCAAACCGCAAGACCATCATCCTCAAATGATCTCTTGGCAAAACATTTAATTTGTTTTCTAGGTTTGACTAATGAAATGAAATCTAAAAGGAGGTAAAATGATCGCACAGCCAAAATTCATTAGAATCTATATCAAAAATCTGTAATTTACTGGCAACTTTTGTAATTCTGTAATTCGGTGTGGTCCAAACATGTTTTCTGTAATGATTACAGATTATCTGTAACATAAGTAGGTCTGGTAAGTGATACTCTGCCAGGGGTGAAAGATACACATACGAAAAGCCTTAGAGACGTCAGGCCCGTAACCAGGGTGAAGCAAGTGGGGCATGGGGCCGTTAAAATTAAATGCAGGGACCAAGAATCGATGAATTGTATTATAGATTCTAACAGTTTAATTCTAAGGCGGGGTGGGGAAAGGGAGGAAGAGAAAAGAGAATGAATTTCAGCAGCATAAGGTTCTTTTACATGGATAGTGAACATATTGGACCTCCTTGGTTATAAGTTAGAAATTATAAATCTGTCTCTGCTAGGCATTGGCACTTCTTTCACCCTGGCAAATTACGGACAGGAAGCAGTTGAGGTAACAAAAAAAAATTGAATATTAATTACAAGCCTGCCTGCACAGGTTTGAACCAGGGAATTTTTTGGCTTGGCAGACGAGCACCTTACCAACTGAGCTATCCGCTACCGACAGAATGAGTGAACAAGTAATTAAAAGAAGAGTATGGACGATGTGGACGGTATGGTAAACACAAATTGACAAGTGGACTTACTTTTAAATGTGAAATTATGATATGACGATGAATGGCAAACTTTCTTTGGAACTGGTTGTTGCAGGCAAGGCATTTATAGAATATTCCGTCGCTGAAATCGTAAAGGCAGCAGATCTTCTCGTCCAACTCATCTCCTCCTAAGGCATGAGTTCTTGCCCCTGATAACTTCTGGGAGTTTATTTTACTGTCATCACCACCGTTGTCCACGACTTCATCGCAACTCTCAGATACATCTGGCAAGGAACCATGGTTATTAATAGCGTTGAATTGGGCCATGAACTGGGCCACTCTTGATTCCACGTTGACTCGCAGATACCGTACACTCATGGGCTGACCAGGATGTATTTTTTTAATATGATCCACCATTTTGTATTTTTGAAGTCCACGATGAGAACAGTAAGTACATTTCCACAAATAGATATTTAAATGTCGCAATATATGGACGTGGATGAAAAACTTTTTGGGTCGTTCAATTCCGCATATCAGACATTTCATCTGCGTACCATAGTTTTCGTACAAACATCTCAATTTGGTATCGAGACTACCACTTCCAACGACACAACTTTCCTCCAAGACATTTTCTCCGAGTTTGCTGCCCATGGTTGAAACCTGAACTGGGTAAGAGTTGCGTCCCATGACGGATATTTCAGGATGATTTTGCTGGAGGTGAAAAACCATATCCTTTCGGTGAATGGTGGAAAAGTCACAGCGAGAGCATAAAGCCAATTCTTTGAAAATCGGTTCATCTGGTACGATAAGAACTTCCTCTTGACACGCCAATGGGGAAGAACTGTTATCGAACGTGAAATTTTTTCGGTGAAGATCCTCAGTGGTAGATCTGGCAAGTTTGTCGACATCCTCATCGCTTGAGATGACCTTGACCGCTGGGTGTTTGCTAGTAACATGTTGAATGATCTCCTCTCGGTGACGAGAATTGAAAGAACATTTAGGACACTGAAGGGGTTCCTGAAACGTGTCCCCTCCTTCAGGAATAACAAACAGCTGTTCAAAGGAAGTGGATGGGGGCTTCGGTCGACTCGCTGATGGCGTTGTCGACTGACTCTGTGAGTTAATGGCCGACATAATTTCATTGTGAACTGATTGTTCAAGCTGCTGCAACGATTCTTCCACTGAAGTTTCGGCAAACGACTTGTCTGTCTCATTTGTGTCAATCACGACTATCTTCTTCACCAAAGCGATCGATTTCCCAGGATGCTTCTCTTTCAGGTGATCATATAAAAGTTCTCTAGCGGTTGACATGCAGCTACAATACTTACACCGAAACATGACTAGAGTTATCTGCCCTATTTCCGAGTGACGTTTGACATGATTTTTCAAATCCGCAGCTTTTGGCAGTAAATATTTACAAATAGGACACTTGAATTTCCTAGCCTGGTTTTCAAGTACGTGGCCTGGCTGCAAGGCAGCTTGTTGGGAAACTAGCCTCGTGAAAAGTTCGTTTCTTTCATAGATGTCTCCCGGTGATAAATTGGATCCATCCGACGCAGATGCCTCTTTGCGCCTTTTGCTTGGGGGCTGAGATTTGCTGAAATCAAAACGAGAAGCGTCTTCATTGTAAGGAGAAGCAGCGTAAGGCTGATCAAATTCTTGACCAGTGTAAGGCGTGTCAGAAGGGGTCAGGCCCTCAATGGTGAATTCATTTTTATCTCTTAAGATTCCGTGCTCCCGTTGGTAATGTATTGCCATGTGCACCTTGTGCCGTGTCATGTAGTCGCACTGTTCACATTCTAATACCCTGGATTCCAAGGAACGGGATATGATGGTGTACTGATCCTCCACAGGTCCAACACCACGATGTTTGCGATCCCTGTTGCACGTGATGTGCTTAACAATGGTGTGTTTCTGGTTACTATCGAACTCACATTTCTTGCACTTGTAAAGTAAAAACTTGATGAGCCCTGGGTGGCAGGTGATATGAAGCCTGAACTTCAATTCACTGTCGAATCCTTGAGGACAAAACATACATTTGAATCGATCTTTTCTAGTTGGGGGCATTCCGTGAGAACGTTCATGACAAGCCAGCCGCTTTAAGTCTCTGGCCACAAATGTGCAATACTGGCATCGGAAATTCTCAGCGTGTCGCTCACTCATTGGGACGTACAGACGCCTTCGAACTCCATTCTCATCAATGACATAGGAACTGTTGTTTTCTGTCGCGCCATCAGCTTCCTTGGTGTCATCGTATCCAATTTCTTCAATTTCTTCTTTCACTCTCACTCCACTGAAACCAGACGTCTCCGAGGTGGGACTTCTCTCGCTCTCAGAAGTGTCATCTCGCTTCCGGGAAGAAAATGGCGACATTACCCTGGATGCAGGAGAAGGAGTGTTTCTTTCACTGTTGCTGGTGGAACCAGTAAGATTATCCAGCATACCAGAGTTGTTCCTTTGATCATGTCGTCTTAGAATTTGGTCCAGAACTGAAGACCCAGAACCACTGCTGGACGTTAAGCTAGGCGCAGGTGTGAGGCTCGGAGGAAGCATCTCTTTCGATGAATGCGTCCGCTCATAAGCATTCATTCTCCTGTCCCTGCAAATCAGCTGTTTGGCCACGGAAACCATTTTAGGCTTCCCAGGATGTTCTTGGGAGATGTGGTTCAAAATGGCTCGCCTTTCACTGGCTTTAGATGGACAATGGGGACAGTTAATAACGTGGATGACATTTTCTTCCAAATGGCTTTGAAGCAGAGACACCTTGGGAAAAACGCTGACACACGCGTTACAGGCTGGTTTGTTGCAGTCTTCGTGGGCTGTCTTGACGTGGTTGATGAAATCTGTGATCATGTTGGAACCAAACTGGCAATCCGACATGCTGCAATTAAAGAGAGGCATTTTCTTATTAGCTGAAGAATCGGCATGAGCAGCCATGTGATTAACGTTATCCTCGATGCGTGAACTTTTGTGGCCACAGTAGTAACAAGAGTAGCTACTCTCATTGGAATGAAAATTCATCAGATGCTCTAAATAGAGTTCCTTGCCCATAGTGTTGAAAGCACACATGAAACTACAGATGAAAAAATTTGAGATTTTCTCTTGTTTCATTGGAGCAGAAGGACGTTGAGTTGTGTCCATTGAAGACGGTGGGATAATTTCCGAATGGAGTGGAGCGGGTTTTAAAGGAGGGGGAGGCAAAAGAGGGCTGAGTCTCTCTGGCTGCTTGCTTCTTGGGTGCTCTGGTCCTAGGAAAGAAAAAATTTCAGGCTCTGGCGATGCTACAGTTACTGGAGTTGCTGTGAAGAAATTGGGCTGCGTGGCTTCAGAAGCAGATGATTTATTTTCATCAACATT
The DNA here is from genome assembly GCA_032466395.1 of Aegires albopunctatus. Classification (NCBI taxonomy): domain Eukaryota; kingdom Metazoa; phylum Mollusca; class Gastropoda; order Nudibranchia; family Aegiretidae; genus Aegires; species Aegires albopunctatus. The sequence continues at coordinate 9,924 of JASKDV010184303.1, forward strand.
TTCATTAACGGCAGCTGTCTCTTGTGAAGACGTTCCATTGTTAAGTGAATAGGAGGCAATTATTTTTAGCCCCTGTTCCTCTGTTGCCTTTTGATTTTGGTCCTTTTCTTCCTCATCTCTCGCATTTGGAGAACCAACATTTTTATCGTTTTCCTCTTCTGCTGCCTGCAGAGAATTTTCTGCCGTTAAAACTTTTCGTAATTTTGAAAATGATTCGGAGCTGGCTGAAGCTGTAGTCTCCTCCTTTAAATCCTCCACGTTAGAATCTTTATCGCGGCCAGCACCTGCACCACCCTGATTGCCATCATTCTGAACATCTCCTTCTTTGTCGGGCATTTCTTTCTGTTGGTCATCTGACTGGACAGCAACAGGGCTTTTCAGGTTATCCTCCTGCGTCATCATTTGTCCAGTTCCGCTTTTCTTTTTTTCTGGATCTTTCTCTAGTGGAACTTTTCCAGCGACCCTGGCCATGAAACTTAGCGTCCCGGTAGTCGTCACTTCCTTGATCAGGCCTTTTGCTCTCCGCAATGCCCGCAAAGCGCAACTCATCTTGGCTCCATTGTGACTCTTGATGACATGACGACTGATTTCACGGCGATTAATAAAACATTCTTTGCAGTAGAGACATTGGTAGGGGCGCAACATTAAATGACACATCAGGTGTTCCTCAAAGCCATGACCTGTGCTTGAAAAATTGCATTCCTTGCATACAAAAGAGTTCTTTTCTTTATTCAACTCTATCGTGATTTTCACTTTTTCCTCTTCTGAGCTCGGCTCTCCATCACAAGTATGATTGTCAAAGAGGCGCTTATCTTTCGTCACACATGAGCATTTCGGACATCGATATTTGATGGGCTTCTCCATTGAATTTTCACTCATAGATTTGTCGTCGCTACCTTCTGTGTTTTCTACAGTTGGAATGGAATGTGACACATTCTGAGCAGACTGGTTCATACCATCCTGAGTATCAGTACTCGACAATTTCTTTGGGGAAGATGGAATGTCTTGCGGCTTCTCTTCCTTTTCACTCAATATTTCTTTGGGTACAATTATGGAATCTTTCTCACTAGTGCCGACGTTGGTTTTTCTTTGATGACAATTGTCATTGGAAGTTCCCTCCAAATCTTTTAAACCCTTTTCCGCTTCTGTCTTTGATGTTTGCACCACATCGTTTTCAGTATCCATCTTCCTCGTACTTGCCTCCCCACCTTTGGGTGGGGTATCTTCCTCGTCATATTTTTCCTTGAAAGACCAACAATTATCAAACTCAGGCTTTTCTGTCTCTCCCGAGATATTAACGCTATCTGGTAAATTACTATTTTTAGAACCACAGTCTTTATTCTGGAAACTTGAGCTGGAAGATGGGTTTATTCCTTGATCGGCTGTTTCGTTTTTATGACAAGATAAATTGTCGTTATCCGACGACCTGACCTCCATTTCATCGGCCATTTTAGGTGATTGAGATTGGACTTCAACTGGTGATTCTTTGGCTTCAGTTGTAATGCCTAAATGATCATTAGAATTCTCATTCAAGGTTCCATTTTCCGTAGCAACTAGAGATTGATTAGGAATGCATGACTCACTGTTATCACTATCAGCTTTATCACTTTTATAGTTATCACTACTAGATTTATTATCGTGGTGGTAGTCTTTGGTCTGGGTATCAATTGGTGGATGTGCCAATTGCACGGTGTTGTCAATATCCAAATTGCTATTATCCGAAAGACTTGGTTTTGAGCTATGGTGAATATCCCCAGTCTGGGACAGATTGGCCTCTGTGACCTCGACAGATTCATCCACTTTGGACGTGGAACCATCCTCCATGGTCAGCAATGGGCTTTGGCGTGGACTAGAATTGGTGGTACCATGATCAATAGTCCCAGGATCGGTATTGCTATGATCAGGATCTGGCTCAGCTGGCATATCTACAGGCTGGTATCCTTTCAAATGGCTGGGGTCAGTCTTAACACTGTCCATAACTATGGTGACGGTGCCTTGTTATCAAAGTATTGGGTGACCACACATGTTTATCCTGACAAGTCTGCACGGTCAAAATCTGGAAAGGCAAAACAAATAGGTCACTACGATGAAGTACAATTTAAACTAGGAAAGTATGGGAGGGGGTGGAGAGGATATTTGGGAGTGGAGAGGAGAAAGAGAGGGGAGAGGGAGAAAGAGAGGGGAGAGGGAGAAAGAGAAGAGAGGGGGAGAGGGAGGGAGGAGGGGGAGAGGGAGGGAGGAGAGAGAGGGGGAGGGAGGAGCGAGAGGGGGCGGGAGACCGT
>JASKDV010184314.1:0-12204 GCA_032466395.1 Aegires albopunctatus
TCTTCAAGCTTCAGCTAGAAGCTGTCTACGTGATTCATTTCAAATTAAACCATGCAAAGATAATAAAGAATACACAATGGTGTAAAAGCCTCTATTCTATTATGGTCCAAAATAGTGCTAGTCAATATATTATCAAACCTTGATCTAGGTACAAGGTTGATTTTAAAAATGGAGCCTGACTTAAAAATCCTTTGAGAAATCAAAGAATCGATATTATCATGCCAGAGAACAATCAAGAGATAAAATAATGACGTTCGAATGCATTACAATGTCGATAAGTGAAAGTGATCTTAAAAGTGCATATGAATTAAATCAAACAGGGAAAAAATTCAAAAAAGATGTGATGGGTGACAATAACCCACTTATCGAAAATTCCCACACTGGTAAAGACTATGCCAGACTGTGTGTCCCTCGCCTACTCTGTCTTGTCGCTGCGATCTGCATTTCCTTCGAGGATAAACAGTATTCTTGTAATTCGACACAAATATGCGACAGAAGGAGCGACGTGGATTCTCGCTCCAAATAAGATTTTTTTTCCAACAATTATTAAGACGATCACAGTCCAAGCCTCCCCAGAAGTAGACCTCACACCTCAGTCTACTCGTACTTGGGGAATGAGAGGCAGAAGCCAAATTTAATCCTGCTCCTTGTCTACTTGACTTCGAAAAGGAGAGGGAGAGCAAATACCTTAGAAAGAAGTTGTCTCTGTTAATAGAGAGAGGTGTTAGAAGGGTGCTTATTAACGAGTTGAAGATCTTTGGCTTCCCCGGGGTATCACTGCTTTGTTAGTATATAACACAACAATGTTAAACTTAATTTGGTCGTTTGTAAAAGACAAATAAGCCTCTACAAATTAAACAATTATATAATTTCATTATTTAATAAAAGTTATAGCCTTTGCTAAGGGTTCTACGACCAGGTAGATCCTTTCCTCCTCTCGATCCAAGAACCCGCCGCCACTGCTAATTCATGTGATGTGGGTGTAGAAAATCTAGCTTTTTTCATTTCAACTACAAGAATAACAGTAACACCACATATTAATGATGATTTGTGGTGAAAGTCAATTTTTTCTTCACAAACGATATAAATACAATACATTGTGACACTTTCATCAACTGAGGGCGCTGTTTATATAATGCACTTTCAGCTGCCAATGCCAGTTTTGGCAAAATGCTTTAAGTGGTAGGAAAATTGTGACCTTTTGCAACTTTTTATGGCAATTTGTACCACTTTAATATGCAATTTTTACCATTGCTAGCAATTCTTTTGCAGTTTTTGCAACTTTTTATGGCAATTTGTACCACTTTATTATGCAATTTTACCATTGCTAGCAATTCTTTTGCAGTTTTGATTATTTTTTGTGCCAATGCCAACCAAACAAGACAATTTACAATTTCTGAGCGCAGTTTCTCAAGCCTTTTGTATTGCAATTTTTGGAATTTTCAAAATGCAATTTTCCGCAGGGTAAGCTAATTTTTGAATTGGAGGAAATTGTATCAGGGTAAGCTAATTCTTTAATTGGAGGAAATTGTATTGTTCCTATTTGGATTATCAACTTTTTTAGTTGAGCAACAAACCATGAATGGAAATGAGGTTTTCAATTACCTTTCACATATGTAAGAAAAAAAACAATAACGTAAGAAGTAAGACTTCATGCATCGATACATTATCAATGTATAATTAGATGCATAGTGATTAACATATTCAAATGTCATTAGGGAGGCAGAGAGAATTTCTTTTCTTATTTTCATTTCGTAAACAGTAAGTAGTAGTGACATATATTATAATATGATATGATATAGGCCTCGGTTGGTCAGATCTGACCATGGATGCAGCATGTTGCGCTGCGCCTGGGCAGTGTATTTTTAGGAAGTGTGGTTCCCCAGGCACACTTACTTCCCCTCAGATCTTAACTTTTTCTGATTATTCATAGGAGAGACAGCGTCAATACGTCTGAATAGAAGTTTGTAGGGGTGTTTCTCTAAATTAGACAATGATAGAAATTGAATTTTGCCAGGGAAATGGGTTCTTTCACATGCGCAAATGGACATGTTATATCCTGCCTACCACAGGACAGTAGGGACATAAATTATATATCGATGAATATGCCTACATGTATTGATGCAAAAATCACAGCAATGGCTCCTGAAATCTTGTATATTGATATTCCAAAAATGGAAAATAAAAAAGTTGCAAGCCAAAGAATATTGTAAAAGTAAAAAGCTGCAAAAATTATTCAACTGATGTGAAACTGATGAGCACCCAACGCCCCAAATATCCTTTTTAAACTTTGATATGATGCTTTTGGAAATGACATTATAATATATAAATTAAAGATGCAATATAAGCTTTCACTTTCATATTACAGTGTATTCTGTAAAGGCTAAAGATGGTGTGATAATATTTTCAAAGTTCGCAACTAAAGATAATGTAATATTATTTGTGATAGGAAGAAGAGTCAAATAGAATCAGCACACATTTTAAGTCTTTTAATCCTTCTTTTAATTGATCCAAAAATTGATGTTGTAAACTCTCAGCAATACTGGTTTCACATTTTGTTTTTTAAGTGCAAACGTGTAATCTGTAAAACATAGTTTTATGCCTATCTAAATTAATTTTGGAGGCTGTAATTTCAAAATCATAAGATAACATTATCAGGCATTCAACAATAACACATTATGTTATGTGTTGATATTAATACTTTTAAATATATTATGCATCATGATAACATTTCAACAGAAAAGAGTTTGATAATTACAAGTAATACTTTTTTTTACTTTGTTGTAAATTGTAACACATGCAAGCCTTTAGAAATAAATTTTTGGAAGAGGTATTTCAATGACATAAGTAAGCACAGTGATCTTGGAAATATTGAAATTAATATATAGTACAGTGTTCTCCTGCTCAGGACTTGATAGCTATAAACTCAGTTAGTCTAAAATCCTGCTAATTCAATGAAATATATAATATTATTTAACATAAAATAAAGTTTTCATTAAAGAACTCAGAATAAAAGTAAGCAAAAATTCTAGCAAAGATTTAAGAACATGATCTTGGTGCGCATTGAGAAACAATTATCTATAATATTTGTTTTTAAAAGAGTTGTCAAACTAACAGTATAAAAAAATTAAAAAAACAAATCTAGACATTTCTGAACACAATTAGTGGTCATATGACATTTTTGTAGTCCTAAATCTATTGATATTTGAAGTTAAAATTTACAAGAAATGAAAAAAAGATTTTAAAGGGAGAAAATCCTGGAATTATTTAGAGTTGACCAGAGAGCACTGTAGACCTTTTTGATACATGAATCACAATATTTGAGAATCCCACAAGAATTATCAGGCAATATAATTAGAAGAATGAAGTATAAATGGGTAAGATTTCAATTATGATTGTTACTTTGCATTTTAATGCCTTCTCTCTCCATATTCATGAGAAAATATTTACAATTACAAGTTACTGAAGACAAGCGCAATATTATTATACAGAATGTGAACATAAATTTCTAGATTCATTAATTGTGTAATAAGCTCATAGTTTGTTTCATCAAGGGATAAGTTGCATACAAAAGAAAAAAAGGATGTATCATTATTAGTAGTATTATTAGATAAAAGGAGCCCAATCTAATTCAAGTTTTTCATTTTACTATTATTAGTGGAGATGCCAAACTTGAGGTTACCATATGTTTTCTTATAAGCTACTTTTTTTGCATAAGATTGACTTATATTACATTTTTAATAAAATTCAATTAAAAGCTCTTTATTCCAAATTCTTGGGAACAAATGACACCTTTGAAATATGAGACTGAATTATATGATTGCAAAGCAGTGAACATAACAATGAGACAAAGCAGTGATCACTTACTCTATATTAAATTGCATATTGATAACATACACACCTTAGACCTATCATAAACTGAAATCGTTATTATTACCATACTTGGCTGCAGGATGGCACTGTGAATGGCAATCAGCACTAAGTAAGAAAGAAGGCATATCAAGGTGTAGATTTGCATAGAAGACTTCGATTCCCATGAAATCATTATCTTGACTTCAAAATAACATATCTTCAAATAAGATTATCTAGTGGTTAATCCACTTGATTTATGAATTTGAGTGTAGGAGTGGGCGGGAAAAAACTTCACTTCTTTTATTTCTTTGCTTTATGAAAAACTAAATCCTGGACTTTGGTTTCGGATGTTTCCATTGTAAGTAAATTAATTTCTAAATACAGAAGCAATTTCAAATCAAAGATTACATTTTTTTTTCTTGAGATACTTTTTTGTGTCCATACTGAAAAAGACATATATTTATATTCATCTTTCTGATATTACATTTTAAATTAATACTTAAATCATTTAAATCTTTTAATTAAGATTAATTAATATATTAACTATATAATAGTGATAATATAAGTAATAATATATTCCATATTATATGGATATTGTAATAAGTTATTATACATTAAGCACCTCAGAAAAAAAACAAAATTGACATTTTGATCAACAACTGTTAGAAAGCTTGAAAAGTAAATAATGAAAATATTTACAAAAATGAATAATAAATAATAGTAACATATGTTTACAATGTAGAATATAGAACTTATACATTTGAAATAAGGAATCTAAAATATAAGTACAATGAATTGGCTCTAAACTTAACATTACTTGGTCATTGGTGTGACCATAGCTGATCAAAATCAAAAGAAAAGACAAAATACTGACAATTACTAATATTATATTATAATACCATGAATGATATACCTTAATAGGATATGATAATACATCAGACACTACTAAAAAAAAAAGAATTTTTTTATTTCTCAACTGTTATGGACTTTAAAGATTGTGATGCCATAGGATTTGTTTTAAATTAGCCTTGTGTTGAGAATGAAATGAAAACACTTATCATCCAACGATGAGAATAAATACCGGTAGGTAATTCAGATGACCACCCTGCACCTCAAACCACCTCTGACTAAGCTTTCCATTATTGTCTGAGATTCCAATATGGTATTTGTTTGTAACCAATAGGCTTAATCATCCATAGAAGTCATTGTAGACATTATTCTATCTTCTCAGAATCACTTAAAAAATTTTTTTTTTACTTATTTAAGGAAAACTTGTACATAAAAATTCATTTAGATCGCATAACATATGGGTTTCTGAATAATAGCTTCTGAGCAAACTTTAAGTTCACGTCAGTTACTGGTGTTCAAATGAAATATTGAATCTCAAGGAAATTTGCTTATGGCACATTGGCAAATTCCTCACCTATGTGTGCACAATGAAGGCTTATAAATAGAATGACATAGACTTAATGTGAGTTGTTACACAATAGATATTATCTTGCTTTTTAAGACATGAAAATGAAACAAGATTGATAATGAGAGATGATCTGACTATTTAAATTTCAATATCTGAATTGTCACTACTACTACTACTACTACTACTACTACTACTACTACTACTACTACTACTACTACTACTACTACTACTACTGAAAGCTAAATGTTTCAAATCCTTTCAGCTTCAAAGAGCTAAGGCTTGGTATTGAAATAGATATCAACAGAGATGCTATTGATCTTCAAAGCCTTAGTAAATGAAGGAATTGGAAAGATGTGCTGAACATAGAAATTCTATCAAGTCAGTATATAAAGACTAAGTGAGAATGACTGGTTTATATCAGAGTCAAGAAGGAAATTAAGATCAGAAATTGATCATACAAATTGTATGGTTTTATAAGGAACCTGAACAAGTAGTGGAATTTAACCATTATTATTCAAGAACATGGACCCATGTAACAATATATCTCTATCACTGCGGTTTTAGACCTTGACTTAACCCAATAAACGCGGATGAACGCAGCCTGCGTGGCAGAGCTTTGCCTTATTTTGCGGATTAACGTAGGCTGCGTTCATTTGGTATCTTCTCGTTTTTGTTGATTTTATGAATCAAAACTTTTGACAAAACTGGCAGTATTGTGACTTCATGCATGTGCAAAAAAACGAAAGTAAAAGTGCTTGAGTCTCTTTTCCCAACATTTAGTTTTGAGCTCCGTGCAAAAAAAAATAAAATACAATTTTAAACAAAATATATTCCGCGTTTATTGGGTTAAATAAAAAATGCCACAGGTGGGATACTAATATTGAGCATTTGGGATTTGAGCTTAAATGTCAATATAGCAATTTTCTTCTTTATAATTTGATTAAAATAATTCAATTCATTCAATTTATTTTTGGAGTGATCTTTTGAAAATCCATTCTTTGATCAATAATGAGAAATAATATTTACAATCATAATAAATACATTACTTATTAGGACATGTAAACATTTTCACACTTGATATACATCATAAACACAATATAAATACTGAATCATCAAGCATTCATTTCATTTTTAAAAGCATTATATTTTAGCCATTACATTCAATGATATTTTCGGAATTGTTACTCAAAAGTCTGTTTCAAAAATAATTAAATAAGAACCATAATAATATGGAATGCAATTTCATTTAAACATTATTACAATATTACATGATATGGCTGTATAAGAGGAATTTGTCATATTCTTGGAAATATTCCTTGTTGCATATACTGTTGACCACAATTTAAAAAGGAAGAATAAAACCCAAAACAAAATGAAACGAAACAAAAAATAACACATATTTTATTTTCTGTAAAACTTGTTGAATGGGTGAAATTAATCAATATATAGGCCATGAGGAGCGTTTATTACTCTTGAAGTGTACCATAAGATTTTTTTTCAAATATCTAAAGATTTTAAAATAAGAAATAGAGGGAAGTTTTCAATTTTGCTTGATCACTAGGGATTTCTGAATTTTCTTATTAAGGAATTCCTTAAAATTTGATATATCGTTCAAAAGATATATAAAATTATTATACAGGCAAACTTTGCGGTGACTTAACATCACAGAGAGAAGTTGCCATTGTAAAAGGAGAGACTGAGACAGAAAAAAAAATCATTGAAAATACCCAAGGGTGTTGCATAACAGAGATCAATAGTAGAGGTAACTGTTATGGAGGAGTGACCATTATAGCAGGTAAAACTGTATACCTAAATCTTTCATTAACTCATTCAGTGCTGAGCCAATCTCAGTGAATACTCTCTATATACTGAGCAATGTTCATATGGTGAAAAGGGGTTGGCTGTATCCGTAGAAAATAATCATATAATATCATAATTCTCTGTATCGATAACAAGGGAAGGAAAGAACAATCTTACCCAGAATGCTTCTTGGTAAATTTATCTTTTTGGATTGGACGAAGATGTATATTTTTAGTTAGAGCAAAGTCAATGTAAAATGCGAGAATACTCGTCAGTAATATGTGGGTGGGGCTTATGACCAGCGAGAAAACTCATCAATAGCACTGAATGAGTTAAATATATGTATCTTAAAAAATAATACTTAACAAAGGTTAACAGTCATAAAATCATGTAAAATACAATGTGATTAATCAAAGAAAGGTTTCACTCAGTTTGGTCATGATCCAAAAAATTCATCATCATTCAAGTTTTGAGGAATATTATTTTGTTGAGGTTCATCATGATCTGGTTTGTGCTTTCGCGTAAATGCAGCATCATAGCTATCCACTGTACTGGCACTGACTGTATTTCGTAGATGATTGTGCTGACCTACCCTTTTTTGAGGGTCAGAATTTTCCTCACGTTCTTGTTGCTCAGAATTTCCCAGCCATGAATCTGTGAAAGTTAGAGAGGATTGGATATACTAATATAGACGACATGGAAATAACAATTAATTCATTACCACCCCCTGGAAAAAGTTGCAACAATTATCTTTTTATCAAATAATAACGAGTAAATAAACCAGACAAATACATTTGATATCATAAAGTTGTTGTGGTTGCTTGCCATAAGATGTTCCTAAAGTTTCAAGCCAGCCTGAAATTTTCCTTATTTGCAAGCTAAGAAATAGCCTCCCCCTCCCCATTTTCGCTTCACCTGACACCTTCCTTTCACCAACTCTTCCCTCTTCTTTTCCCTAAGCCCATGTAGACAACATCCTTTTATAAAAAGATAAAGATAAGCCGCTGTTGTTATGATAAAAAGAATGAATACAATTTTCAGATGGTCATTTTACCATCACTCGCTGCATTAAACTGTTCATCCTTTTCCACTTCGACTTCGTCATCTGGGTTTTGCATTCTTTTAGCCTGAAATGCATATACACATCAGGATATTATTTAATGAAAAATAAAGTTATTTGAAAGTTGAAAAAAACATGTACCTTAATTAAACAAGTACTTTTCATTTTTTAAGATATGAAACTATAGTTTGACTAGCTCTGTAATAAAAGTAAATTTTCACTCACTTTTGATAGTCTATTGATTATTTGAGAACAGTTTTAGAATAACTAAGCGCCACCTTTACTCATTTCTAATAGGTTCTTATAAAACACTGATATAATCTTTTCAGTTAGAGGGTCATTACCATTATCTTTTACAATTATCTAAGGATCATAATTCATAAAATTGTGGTAAATAAAACAGTTAACTTATATGGGAACTAGATGGGAATCAAGTGATGATATCAAGCCCATTTGTCTGCAGTAATCACAGGATGGGCAGGCTGCTTAAATTGGGACAGGTCTGGGATAAAAATACATATTCAAAAATTTAAATATCTTAATTCTTTATCATACATTTTGTGTTTTTACCCTTTCTCTGTTCCTTTTTGCTCTCTCTTCTCTGATTCTCTGCTTTTCTTTGATTTCCAACAATCTCTGTTCTCGCTTTAATTCTGCATGTCGGATACTTTCATTGATCTCAAGCTGAAATATTTATAGCAAAGCATATTCTATCAAAGGTTTTATTTGTTAGAATTGCTATAAAGTCAACAATTTACATTTCACCTCGTTGTGAAACATTTTGTAAAGTAACTTAAAATGATGATAAAAAAGTTTTAAAATAATTTTACTATTTAGCCTACCTTTCTTCATTATTTAATTTCACATTATCATCAAGCTTTAATATAATGAAAATATGTCTATAATCAGAGCACCAATATCAAAAATTAAAAAATAACACTTAACAATTTGTAATGATACTAAAGTTTATTTAGGATCATATAAGGCATTAAAAGCAAATATTTATCGGGCAGAATGTCCACAACATAGCTTAAGATAACAAATAGTGAGGAAAGATAAAACAATTTATTTACAGGCATGAGTTAATGAAATAATCCAATGTAACAATATATAATTCTTGGTACAGTATTTCATTTGTAAAAGTATAAAACTACTTATCAATTAGTTATATATCAGTTATAATACCTTTTCTTGTTCCATTTGCTGTTTCATTCCAAATTCTTTAGCTCTTAAGATATCTCTCATTCTTCGAGAAGACTTTTGTGAGGAATTAATTTTCTTTTGCTTTATCTGTAGATTTGATTTAAATACTCAATTGCACTCTAAATAAACAAATGACATTTCTTTATAAAAATAATGCAAAATAAGCATATCTAAAACCTAGAAATCCCATTCTGCATATAAAAATAAAACATAATTGTCGTTCTTCTTAGAAAGAGGTATATATCCTAAGATAACAGATTTATAACTACAGTGGTTTTCTCCTTAGAACTTGACAACTAACGCTCAATCCGCCTAAGTACCCAACATTTCAGAAAGAGAACTTTTTCAGCATAAATTCACCCCCCTTAAAATCTGCTCCAAGCATAAATTCTGGTTAAGAACATGGTTTTGGTGATGTAAAATAGTAAATGATTTTTGTATCATGAAAAAGCAAATTGCGCTAATTACATCAAAGCATGTCCATCTAGTCGCGATATCTATACATCAGCCATTAATGAGTGTGCATTCCTTATTCCAGAGGACAATGGTCTAACTAATATTACATGTCTGATTCTGTGTTCTCGACTGTGTGTTGATAACGCGGCCCAGGCCACTCATTGCCCATTTAGCAAGTTGTCTACCTTTCCTCTAAGAGTGATTATCTTCTCTCTTTTGTTAAAGTTGTCTCCTCTATTGTCCACAAGGGCTAGCCGATTGTCCGTCTGGTCATAAATCTACCTCACTTTTGCAATTTTATGCTCCTCCTTCATTGGTAAAAATCAGCAACCAATTATGAGATTGAATATATATGACATTTCCTACAATTCATGAACCCTTACTTCATTAATTCGTATTCTTTCTTATTACTTACCCTCTGCCTCTTTTCATCTGCCAATCTCTGTTTTTCAGCAAGTTGCTCAGTAGTAAGCTTGGGGACATTGAGAGGCTCTAATGCCTGTAAAGAGTAAAACAGATTTTAAAGGAATTTTATAATTTAATATTTCTAAATAGATTTTTCATTTTTCTTTTTCTAAATAGATTTTTCATTTTTCTTTGATAAAAGTACTTATTATTCTATGGCTTAATCCCTTAAATAGGCAAAATGGATGAGACCGACCAAATATTTTTCTTTGTAGAAAGACATTTTTTACTTCAATTACTATAGGAAATGTAGAGGAGTTTACATGCATTGACACAAAAGGTAACTGAGCTTCTATTTCAAGCACTGTTTGCTTATTTGAGCTAGTTCTCACTTCAAAATCTAGCCTGGGTCCAGTCATTATTCTTCAAAAGTCGCCTGTTAAAAGGGTTAAAGCAAGAAGATAAAAAAATTACCTGTAATCGGGGAGGTGCTTTCTTTCTTAGCATCATTCCATCAACTGGTTGACCATCAAAAGAAACATCAAAAGCAACGCTTTTGGGAACTGAAATAAAGATTGTTAAGCTTAATTATTTCAAGTGATTTACAAAAAGAAAAATCTAAAATTGCAAATTTTTATATCTCTTTGGTTTCAATGCATCAGCACTGCGGCTGACCCCTGATTATGTCGCTCTTTCCACAGCATAGATGCTAAAGAATAATTTCCCCTAGGGATCAATAAAGAGAATTATATTTTAATTTTATTATATATATATTATTTGTAAGATTTAATTTAATAATAAAGGGATCAGGGAAGATATGCTCCTCCCTTTTAAATTTCCCCACTTTGAAAATAAATGCTTTTAAATGCTTTGTGTAGAGAAGTTGTTAATTTATAAATTAAATCAAATTGAATTAAAGAAATTTGATGAAATGTATTCTTTTATTACTTTACCTGGTGCTTGAGCCATTGGATCAATTTTATTTGCATTCTTGTCAACGGATGATCTTTTATTTTTCAACCGTGCATTTTGCTTAACATTCCCATTCACCTGATGTGATTGATTTAAGTGACCATTTGCTTTTATCTCAACATTTTGATTATCTTCCTTGAGGGGAGTTTTCACTTCATTTGCATTTACTTCTCCCTCGGGAGAAACAACAGAAGATGAGCAGCCCATTCTGAAAATAAATGTTAGGAAAAATGTAGTTAAGCTGTTTTATTAATTATATCAAGAACAGTTATTAATTTTAAGAGATTTTAATAGGACAACGAAAACAATAATTTAAAAAAAATATCTTAAAATATCCACTTATTCATCCCAGAAGGCAAATTTGTCTTATGGTATTTGGTCACTGAGCATCAGCCGTAAGAACAGTGCCGCAAACGTAGACAATTCGTGTAAATAACCTTGCCCAAGAGTTTTATTAAACAAAGAGATTCAAACCCATGACCTTTCGCATGTGTCTCAAATGGCTTAACCGTTTTGCCACCGTGCCACTCATAATAAGATGTCTCTTATAAAAAAGAAACAAAAACAAAAAACAAATTCAATACAGAGCTTTTATTGGCTACAAACAACATACATTGCTTTTTATATCATATTATGTCACCAGAGCCTTGATGGAACCTAAGAACCATAACTCAAAAATTGGAATTTCACAGAGGAGGCCTACAAATATATCAAATTTTGTTCTCCCTTTTGTTCTCATTTTATTTTATTGTGTATTTTGTATGAAACAAGAATGAAGAAGAGAAAGAAAATGAATGATAAAGGAAAACAATGATGAAGAGATGAAAGAAGGAGAATGGAGCTGAAAAAATAAAGAAGCTGGAAAAAGCCTCATTTTGGGGATGATATATTATTGACAATATTAAATGTAATGAAATAATTAAAGCAAGATTTAATGAAGAGGAGCAGGGCAATAAATGATATCAGTACTGATGAATAGAGCCTACATGTAATAAATCACATCCTCATTAGTAACTAATCTAATTCCTCTTGAAATAAC
>JASKDV010184325.1:0-12204 GCA_032466395.1 Aegires albopunctatus
ATCATAATTTTTATTAAGATTTTATCCGACCAGATTTGGGAGATGTAATGACAGTTCAATATGTGAAAATCCCAAAGCAGCAAGTGTTTCGGAGGAGATCGATGACATGTGTGTACCCTGTCCTCTTTTATAGATATAGATCTAGATCTAGATCTTATCTAATTAAAGGTCCTTACCTTACACAGTACAAAACTAGAAGACACACCGTCACGTAGACTGCTCGCTCACTTTTCCTTTCGGTTCATTCGGTTCGCATCTTTGCATTTTCTCATTCGACTCGATGTTAACGCCCTAACACAGTAAGTTGTCCAAATCTATTAAAAGTTTCCTTTACAACATTGTTAATTTGATAATTAGAGAGGGATATTCTATATTTAAAGGTTAATTTTTCTTATTTATGGATATCGATCTAATCTAGATCTAGAGCTAGAATAGATATATAGATATATAATCTAGATTCTAGATTTCTAGACCCTTATATAAGTTGCCAAGGTTAGCCTTGCCATGCCTTTTTTTCGCCCGATGTCACGAATGGAAACCTGACTAGCATTGAGACTTTATTCTACCGTTGTTTACAATCTAGATCTAGATCTAAATCTAAATCTAGAATCTAGATCTAATATCTAGATCTAGTGACTAGAAATCTAGTATGCATTTAGGCAACATTGTTGACATGCTTTTTTTAGGCCTATTTAGTGTTGCTTCTTCTAAGAGATTAAAGGTTGTTTAAAAGGTAGGCCTGTGTTCTACTCAGCCTACAGTTTTAATTTTAAGCATTTTTGAAAAAGAACATTATATTGACTAGATATCAGATCTAGAATCTAGATTCTAGATCTAGATCTAGATCTTTTTGTTATTTAATTGAGAACATTGGTCGAATTTTAGATTAAAAAGGAATAAAATTAATTTGCTGCGCCGACGTGACCATTTTTCTTATTGTATCATACCAATTATTTGCACAAGCCACATTGATAGGCCACCATTTTTCTAACGCTTATTGTGCAAATAACCATACCAGTTATGCGCACAATTGTGTGAATAACCACACCAAATAGTCAATGTGTGTGCACAGTTGCCTTTGTGTCACATCAACGAACCGGAGCGGAGTTGTCATTCGCCCTTTAGAGTGAATAACCGGACCCAGTTATTCGAATAAATTTGCACGTGTTTTTCACACATTTCTTTTTATGCTAAAAAGTGATAATAGTCCGAATAACTGCTTTTAGTTATTTGCACACAAAAGTCCCAATAACCACAGCCATCTAGAATACATCTAGATTCTAGATTGCTTCTAGATCTAACCCTTCAATTATTCCCTACTGTTTCCCTAACCCAAGCTAATACAGACCCGACCCCCTTCTCTTCCTCATTTTTTGTATCAATTTTTTTGCAAAAATGTATCTTCACCCTCCTCAATTCCCTACTGTATCCCTAGCTTTGGCCTGTTGCTAATGCTCTAACAAGAAGACCATCTTCACCGATTCCCTATTATAATCCCCACTTGATCATATTATCAGCCTATGTATGGATATGGTTTCTCGTCATGGGTGTCATTGATCTAGTTAAATTATGATTTTATGATGACTTGAACTCTCCTTGTAAATAATGGTCAGCCATATTTTCTGACACAAAACTGTCTGCCCTCCCTAATCAGGACCCCTGTAATCCAGATCCCTCCGTTATTATCGGAATGATTTTCTGGGAAAGGATTTTGTTCTTATTATTTCTTTGTATATATGCTGAACGGGAAATTCGACTTCCGAATCTGAATCCCCCATTTTGGGTTTGAACTCGCCACAATATGCTTGATTAAGTGAGTGTAATTTTCTATACCAGTGAGTTCAGAAGTAATAGTTAATCCATAAATTGGAAAATCAATCAACTGTAGATGGAAAGAAAGGGGGGTGGGAGGGGGGGGGGGGGGGGGGGAGAGGGTTTGGGTGCACGGAAGCGTGGATTTCCTGCCTATCACGCTTACAAAAAAATGTTTTTAGAACTTGCTCATCTTCTGGAAATTGTCTGGCAGCTGTACAGTGCAGACATAGTTTCCTCAGCAAAAGGTAGTTAAAATCACTCACCATTTGTTAGCTTTGCTTGCCTTCAATGTAAGTGATAAGTGTAGATTTTTACACCAAAACTTTTTACATGTGAGTTTTATTTCCTTGATGACGGATCCCTGATTTAAGCTTTCTTCATCCCTTAGGTAAGCCATGATGGCACACAAGTTTTGGATGGGCCTATATTTGATTTTGAATATTTGATGGTCATTAAAATTAAGCAACCTTTTAATTACCCTATTTTCAAGAGTGTTTAATTATATGTATCAGTAAGAGTTTACTCAAAAAGTAAAGGAAGAAAGATATTAAGGTATAGAGCTAGATAAATATGATCACATCGATGCAATGGAAAGTCCACAAAGTCAGTCTGCTTGACTAAAATGTGACCACAGTAAACAAATTTTGAATTATTTTATAAATTCAAGGACAAAGCTGATCGCAAATTTTCTAACAGCAGATGGAGGTAGCAGAGACTTGTGTGTGTAAAATTTTGTTGCCCTTTAAGTTGTGACAAAAAAGCCCTCTACGAACAAAGTTCAGTGGTCCTAGATTATAGCATTATTAAAGTGAAATAAATGCATTATATTGTGTTTTAAAACTTTGTCGTGGAGATTTTATTGAGAGTTGACAGGACTAATAATTGTTTCTGTTCTTTTTCATTCTTATTCTAGTAAAGAAACACAAGTGTGTCCGGTCTCGAGTTTTTCAATCAAACACCAAGATTTCAAAATGGGTTCCGCAGATGAACACGTTCTTAACATGAACACATTGAATCCCAATGTGATAGAACTTCAATATGCTGTAAGAGGTCCCATTGTCATAAGAGCTGCAGAGATTGCAGAAGAGTTAAAAGCAGACCCTAGCAGCAAACCTTTTTCACAAGTAGTGAGGGCCAACATTGGTGACTGTCATGCTACTGGACAGAAACCTACCACGTTTATCCGTCAAGTGGTAGCTCTTTGCACATACCCAGAGTTGCTGAATAGCAAAGAATTTCCACAAGATGCCAAAGACAAAGCTCGCAAAATTCTCAGTTGTTGCTCAGGTGGAAGTATAGGTTCTTACAGTGAAAGTCGTGGACTAAAAGTTGTTAGAGAGGATGTGGCTGCATATATTAGTGAGAGAGACGGTCAGCCATCTGATCCTGATGACATTTACTTGTGCACAGGAGCCAGTGATGGGATCAAGTCTGTCATGACGCTTCTCTTGTCAGCCAAAGAAAAGACTGGATTTATGATACCCATACCTCAGTATCCTCTCTACTCGGCAGCTATTGCAGAATATGGTGCTGTACCCATCCCCTACTATCTTGATGAGGAAAATGGCTGGAAATTAGATGTTGCTGATTTAGAAAGAGCAATTAAAGAAGCTAGAGGTCATTGCCAGCCCAGAGCCATTGTCATTATTAACCCTGGCAATCCTACAGGACAAGTTTTGACGAAGGAGAACATTCAAGCAGTCATCAAATTTGCAAAGAAGGAACGTTTGTTCCTGTTGGCTGATGAAGTCTACCAGCACAACATTTACGCCAGCGGTTATGAATTTCATTCATTTAAAAAGATATTAAAAGAGATGGGAGCACCCTATGATAAGATGGAACTCGCATCTTTCATGTCAGTTTCTAAGGGATTCATGGGCGAATGTGGCTTCAGAGGTGGCTATACTGAGGTCAGTATGTATATATGAAGACTCCACGGGAAGAAGGATCATAGTCACATCTTTGATTTGATGTGGTCAACATTCTTCAATCCAATAAAAAGAGTGTAAAATTATCAATAATATCAAGGCTTGGTTTTTCAGTTATTTTATTATGATCAATAACCCCAAGGATTTTATCAGGTGAAAGTTATAAAATGTCAAAAACTTAATACAATACCAACATCAGAAAGATGATGACATTGAAACTTTAGAAAGGTGACTATGATCATTCTTCCTGTGGAGTCTTCATTATAATATTTCTACCATATCATAGAAAACGTTTAATTTTATTACATTTTGTGAATTCGGTCAATATTCTTCCATTAAAGATTAAGAATTATTTTTTGTTATTAGTTGTTCAAGTATTATATCTTCATAGTCTAAAGACAATGCAATTTTGCTTTTTCAAAAGATTTTTAATAAATTATGAATGTTCTTACTTTAGGACTTATTTCATTAAAAATCCTTTCAAAGCAAAGCTGGTAGTATAATGTGGGCCTAAATAATGATATTTGCACTTCTGATTTCAGATTCATGCACACAAACACCCACACACTCATAAATGGATAAGATGAAATGCACACCAACATAGTGATGAATAACTCATCTGCTATTTCGATATAGATACATGAAATCATTGGGCTATCCATTACAGCTACCTTATATTGTGTGGGAGATGTTACAGTTACCTTAATTTGCTTAATTGTGGAATTTGATAGCTTAGAAAGAGAATCCATTTTATTTGGTTGAGAAGACTGACAGCTGTGTAAAAGCAATTACACATTATAAAGTATACAGCTCACATACAGCTGACATGAAAATTCCATTGAAATATATAAAAACTGTTTATACTTATCAATTAAAGTTCTAAGATCAGTCATATAGATTTTTTATTGTTTACTTGTTTAAAGAAAGACTTTTCTTTCTTTTCTTTATTTTTGTTTTTTTTTTGGCTTCATTTTTGTCTCTTGCTTTTCAGCTTATCAATCTTTTACCTGAAATCCGGGACCAGTATCGTAAAAGTATATCAGCCAAGTTATGTCCCCCTATTTCTGGCCAGGCTGTTGTTGATTGTGTCTTCAGTCCTCCAAAGCCAGGTAGTTTGCTCAGATGCCAGAAGCTGATAATGATACAATATTAACAGTGGAAATATGCTAAAGAAGAAAAGATAGATGTCATAGTTTGCTATCACTATAAATAATAAAAAAAAAAATAGATTGCCAAATACTGCCGGTGATGTTTGAAATGTATTCCTTGTAAAAGTACCATATATTATATCAAACTTGAAGAAAACAGTCAGTGTATAAAGAGCAAAAAGTGTCTGAAAAGAAATTTCCTCAAGATTTCTTATGCTGAATTATGTGTACTGTGTGAGAGATACAAAATCAATATTGAATCAAATAATGATTTTTCTCATGATGCATTTATAATAGTGTTCAGCGTTGTCATTATACGTCATGCTCTGATAAATCACATAAAATAAACATAGATTTGTACATCATGGTTTATCAAGTTTCTTAGTGGACAAAAATAATGCCCAACAATATATTTTTTTTTCAAGATATGTGATTTAAAAACATTTAGATCTAATTGATAATATCTCAAAACTAAGCATTGAAAATTAAATTTGTTTTGTTGGAAAAAGGAGAGTGGCAGTATAGACGTTGGGTTCCTTATTAAGAGAATTTTCTCATCTTGTATCTTTTTACATCATTAGCTGGACACTTTCAAAGAAAAATTCATCTTTCTGCTCATCCACAATAATTTACTGCTGTTTCTGTGGTTTCCTTTTTATTACTTCAGGTGACCCATCATATGATCTATTCTTGTCTGAGAAAATGCTGGTTTTAGACGGGCTAAAGGAAAAGGCCAAACTAATATCAGAACTCTTCAATTCTATTGAAGGCATCACTTGCAATGAGGTAAATAATGAGACATTTTTTTTTAGTGTTTAATTTTTTTATCTATTCTTTTCTTTAATAAAAATAGTCATTCCTACATAATAATCAATATTTAGATGGTAGATATTAGGTAGAACCCCTCGTGTTTTACCTAATGTTAGGCTTTAGGTAGAACCCTAGGTATGTCACTGTGAGTCATAGACATCAGGTAGCCTTGCGCAGGACCTACAGATAATATGTAATAAACAACTTTTGTGTCTGAAATAATTTCTCATGTTCTGAACAAGTAAGCCCTCATGCCATGCATATATCATTTTGTTACTGTAAGAAACTAAAACCAGCAAAACTGTTCTGTGATTCATTCACGTTCAGGTAATAGTAATTTTCCTCCTTCATTTGATATACCAAGACCACTGCTAGAACTAGATCAGGGGTTCTATCGATTGTCGGACATGGTGTATAGAGACTCCTGGGTTACCAAGCAATGACTTAACTAGTTTGATACATTCTTAATATTTACATCTGATAAAAATGTGACCATTTCTCATTTTGTCAAGATAACTAATCACCATCCTCTATCTCTTTGTCTATTTGTTTTTCTAAGTTTTCATTCAATTATATTTTCCCCATTTTTCATATTTCTTGATGACTCTAGTTAAACTTACTTTAAATTGTATCTTCTTAGACTTTTCTCTTGAGCAGTATTTTTCCAGAATGATGCTTGAATGGTCTAAAGTAGGTGGCTGAAATTGTCATTGTTACCATACTTTTGAAAAAAACAACAACAACAACCCCCAAAAAAACAAACATTCAGCATTATGATGATGGGGCAAAGAGGTAAAAAACTGAAAAAGTTAAATGTTTAGAAAGAAATTGAAAGACTGGCCTGATATAGATACAGATGGC
Source organism: Aegires albopunctatus (assembly GCA_032466395.1). Classification (NCBI taxonomy): domain Eukaryota; kingdom Metazoa; phylum Mollusca; class Gastropoda; order Nudibranchia; family Aegiretidae; genus Aegires; species Aegires albopunctatus. The sequence goes on from JASKDV010184325.1 coordinate 6,563, forward strand.
ATATTATTATGATGAAATGATCATTGTATACATGTGCTCCACCTCAACAGAATGGCTAACACTAACAAAGAAGAAGCAAGTGAATTCTTTGAGAGGTTAAAGTAGGAAGATTGATTTTAATTGCTTTTTTCTCCTGATATATCCATCCAGATTCAAGGATCCATGTACTGTTTTCCCAAAGTGCATATATCACCCAAGGCAATTGAGGCAGCTAAGGCTGTCAATCAGACCCCTGATACATTCTACTGCTTTGCCATGTTGGAAGAGACTGGCATTTGTACGATTCCTGGTTCAGGCTTCAGACAAATACCAGGAACTTTCCACTTCCGAATCACCATTTTGCCACAAGTAAGTTCTTAATTAATTGTTGCTGTTTTCGCTTTTTTGTGTTTTTCCTTTACTTTTAAAAATGATGTACAGTAGTTTCCGCCTGAGTGTGCGGTAGTCAGGAATCAGCATAACCGGGCACTTAGTCAGAGCAGGCATTTAGGTGAAATTACCCTTTAAGGGTCATGGGCAGACCTGTCATTCATTTAGATTTAATCAGAATATTATGATTTTTTGGCACAAAAATGGTGTAATTCTGATTTTGTAAAGACCAATTCTGATTTTTTATTTCTTTTGGTGGGCTTCTGCAGTACTTTTATTTTATTATGATTCTGATTTTTTCCCCAAATTGTGACCTTTTTGTATGTTCCTCCTGTTATTTATGTTGGACAATATGACAGGTCTGCATGAGGTTGTTAGTATCCACAAGTTTTGCGCTTTGTTTATAAAGCCCCAAAATGTGACTTTTTTAATGTTAATTATTTCATTTTTCAACATTATTTTATTTGATTATCTTCAAATTAATACACATACAGAGGGAGAGAGAGATAGAGAGAGAGAGTGACGGGGAAGGGTAGAGAGAGAGATGAAAGCGAAAGAAGAGAGAAAGAGATGGGGAAGGGTGAAGAGAGAGAACGAGGGAGAGAAACAGAGAGAGAGAGAGTAAGGGAAGAGCAAGAGATCAATTATCAGTTGCATTATAAGTACACATGCAATGTTTTGGGTTTTCCAATTAAATTGTCTGCTTCTTCTATGATTCGTTTTTAGCGTAAAAACCGTTTTAGAAGTCATTGTAGGCATATATACACATAAGCAGCCAACTGATTTAGGTCGCGAAATCGAACATCTCGCATGTCTCCTCTTAATGACTTCGCTAATTTTGAAATTCCCTTACATTTACACAGCACACAGCCCTTATAGAAAAGATCAAAATCCCCTCAGTATACTGCCAGACAGAGATGATTTTGTGGCGCCTGGTGAGATTTGATTGCATTGTCTAATGTACATGTACATTAGTAGACTTGGGTTATTGAAAATGCCTGCTGAAGTCCAAATCATTGCCCTGCCACCTAGGCTGCTACTTCAGTGCATTTGATTGGCTGATCAGTAGAAGTTATTTTTTCGTACCAAAATTTACCATTCAAGAAGATAGACATGATCCAGAAATAACGGGCACTTAGGTGAAAGGGCTTTTTAGCGGACAAGTACTTAGAGTGGTGAAATTGATAGAAAAAATTCTGTTTCAGCGGAAAAGCATGCACTTAGGTGAAACAGGCATTCAGCTGGAGGACACTCTCGCGAAAACTACTGTAATAATAATCACACAATCTTTTTTTTAAAAAAATTGCAGTTATAATAAAAGGAGCAGTGAGTCTAATAACTACTGCAATTAAATTTAAAATCTTAATTAAAATAGACTATTCATAGGCTCATGACGTGGAGTAAGGAAAACCCATTGATTTCAGCAGTCAAATGGATTGTTTTTAAATGTATCCATAAATTTGTATCAATATTATCAACTATAAAAAAACACATGGAACTCTTTTTAAAATAATTCCGTGATTTTCTCCCTTTGTGAAATTGTTTAGACCTTGCAATTTTTAACTTTAAATATCTTTTGATTAAGTACTGCAAGGATGTCATAGAACCACTTATTGTGTTCAGAAATGTCTGTGGATTTGTTTTTAATGAAGCTTTTGACTACTTGTAGAACCCAAAGGAATGAAAACAAGCAAATTTATGTATTTTACGTTCACAAAAACAAGCAATAATTTGCTTGAAACCTGGAACTCCATTATAATAAAACATTCCAGTTTGAGCATACTCCTAGTTGCTATATTAATAGTTAGCCATAAATCTTCTACATATAATAAAGTAAATTCAGCTGGAAAAAAATCTTGATTTATAAAATAAAAACAAAAAATAAGGTATAAAAAAATAAGCAACAAACGAGAAAATATTAAAGTTGAATGTACTTTACTTGGTAAATAATAATCTGAATCATTCAAAAATTAGACACAAAGACCATAAAGAATCTTTCTAGAATGTATCCATGGTAATTTGGATTAGTTTGAAACATTTAATTAATGAAATAATAGTTTCTGAAATTATTATTTTTGTACTAAAGTTTAAAAAATTTAAAATTTGCAAATGATTTGTATAAAAAGCTTTAGTCTTAATTTATATTGATAATTTCTTTAGATATAGTCAGCCTTAAGTCACTTATAAGGCCAGTTTAGGTACAAATTCCATCAAATGAAGTTATTCATAAAAGGTGGGAGTCCTATTAATAATCAATGTCATCAGAGTCCAAGATGGTGAACAAAAATGAATAAAGTTAGTTCCATTATTTTTTTATTATTTTAGTAGTTTTCTTGATGAAAATTCATTATTTAGACAAAACTATCCATGCAAATCCATAAAAACACCATTTAAAAAACTTTAATAATAATAAAACAATTCTTACATTTAGGCCTTAGCAAAAAAACTGATCAAAATCCCATGTTTGGAATCGTTGAGAAATAAGAACAAATATTAAAACATTTCTGACCATGAAGCAAAATAAATAGACTTTCTAAACGTATAAAGGAACAAAGAAGGGGCATTCTCTTTCATGAATAAAGAAAACAAATTGATGCTTTCTCTTGATGAGTTCAATTAGATCAATAGTATTTTCAAATATCCCCTAGACGTTCAAAAAATCTGAATCAAGAAGTTAAAATTATTCATCCTTCTTCCAAATACTGGAAATTTGAAGATTTCCCTACAATATTTGCCATTGGAGATTTGAAAAGATATAAAATGCCCTTAAGTTTACCTTCTGCAGTTTCAGGTGCTTGTGTCTCTTTGTAGGCAGAATGGATGCAAATACAAAATTGGCAGAGAGCAGTTATGGCCCCTTTCTTGATGCCAGCTGCAGGGTAAACGCTAAGATCAAGGACCTCTGTGTAGCAGGCTTGTAGATATGGAAGGAATGCAATTCTGTTGAGGAATAGAATATTATGGAATATTTGAAATGTGGGTACATTTTATTACTTAGGCCTGTGTGGAATAATAATAATAATAATAATAATAATAATAATAATAATAATAATAATAATAACAGTAACAATAATAATAACAATAATATTTATTCATCTCAATTCATTTCATCAATTACACCAACTGATTTTATTTTTGCCACCTTCAGCATGACATGTGTTGGGCAAGTTTGTAAAATATTTTACAATTCCAACTTTTTTTCCCCATTTGACCAGAGAAGAAATCAGCACAGGAATCTTTTCAAAACCCAGAAACATCATACCTCAACAAAAAAATTCTGCAAAACTGGATAATGAGGACACTTCACAATAGTGAAACAGCCAAGTACTCAAATGGCAATACTATAAAAGATATGCTATTTTGAATTTACTCACTCTGTATTAAAAGCAAGTTCACCAAGGGCACAACAAGCATCTTCTTTTTCATCAAGGTAGGCATTTTCAACACTGATTCTTTAATATAGAATAAAGACAAAACATTTAATAACACATTTTTACCTGGCATCCAAAAGTATAGAGGAGAGAGGGAAGGTGTGGGAAAGAGAAGGAACTAAGTAGTTTATACACCATATATTTTGAAATCGATCAATCAAATTAAAATAATTATCTTAAAGACCTGGCAAAAATAACTTTGATTTGTTCGTAAATTATAATTGTCTGCAGATTCATCATTTTAAGTAGAAAATAATTTTTTTTATCTCTTCTATTTGATTCAGTTAAATCTTGAAAAATGACCATAGGCTTTATGGAGGCTTTGGCTATACAATGTGGCTACTATTACTTATCTGATCCAGCATTTCTTCTGGGCATGAATCCTTACATTGGGTGAAATTAGCAATTCCATCAAAATAAGGTATGTAAAATTTTCTTTCAGCAACACTCACAATCACAGATTGTTACTTAATATGAAATGGAAACTATTGTTTGTTTTACCCTTCCAGTTTGTAATCAGGTTCTCCATCGTCTCCTTCGATATCATCATCCCCATCATCTCCAAATTCCTCTTCATTGAACACCGTTACAGAATCACTCTCCTCCTTGTAATATGCCTGTTTGAATTCATACATAAAGACATTATTTATTTCATGTGTTTCAATAAGCCTGAGAGGTGGCTCAGTCATGAGGGTGTTCCGATATCAGAGCGTGAGCCAAGACTTTAATCCCTCTGCCAGGGCAGGGTTTTTTCCCTCTTGAGCCAGCAGTGAATGAGGAGCTAGATCTCTTCAAATTCTAAAAAAGTAAAGTTGGCATGGAAAGCAATATCAAAATACCACATTATACCATTTGCCTAAAAAAATGTGAATTCTTCTGCAGTTACTCCTCACTCAACTATGTGTATGGGATATTTTAATTTTTCATATAAATACAGAAGGAAATATATATTTTTAAAAAGGAAACAATTGCTTTTCTCTCTTCTCAAAAACTATATTTTTTTGTACCAAAATTTACTATTTAAGAAGATAGACATTATATGATAATGTAGTTTTCACGAGAGTGCCCTCCGGCTGAATGCCCATTTCGCCTAAGTCCCCGCTTTTCCGTCGAAACAGAATTTTTTCTATCAATTTCACCACTAAGCTCTTTCGCCTAAGTGTCCGCTTTTTCTGAATCATGTCACTTCAAAACAATAGCAAATGTCAACCAACGCTTGATACTTTAATTATCAGCAATCACTTTCTAAGGCTAGCAAACGTGCGTTATCGCTTAATTGCATGGTTAATCCCACCCCTTTGTTGCTATCGGCAAGGTGAGAAATCCCCATGTGCCCACGCACCGATGAAATATTGACTCTGAAATGATGGACATATGTAACTTCTACTGATCAGCCAATCAAATGCACTGAAGTAGAAGCCTAGGAGGCAGGGCAATAATTTGGACTTCAGCAGGCATGTTCAATAACCGAAGTCTACCGATGTACATGTTATTAGACAATGCAATCAAATCTCAACAGGCACCACAAAATGATCTCTGTCTGGCAGTACACCGAGGGGATTTTGATCTTTTCTATAAGGGCTGCGTGCAGTGTAAATGTAAGAGAATGTCAAAATTAGCGAAGTCATTGAGAAGAAGCAAACGATATGTGTGACTTCGCGACCGTCGCTCACTCACTCTCTCTCATACACACACAAACTCGCCCTCTCTTTCTTCTTCTCTCTCTCTCCTACCTTCCATGTCTCTCTCTAACCTTTTGTCTCTCAATCTCTCTCTCCACCCTTCACTCCCTCTCCCCACCGTTTCCCACCCTTCCCCGTGTATATTTCTCTTTTTCTCTTT
>JASKDV010184336.1:0-12204 GCA_032466395.1 Aegires albopunctatus
TATTATTATTATTATTATTATTATTATTATTATTATTATTATTATTATTATTGTTATTATTATTATTATTATTATTTAAAGGGCCATATAATGTTTATGAAACATTGGCTAAATCCTAAAGACGTAAATTGTATTTTGAATGTCTCAGACAGAATAGCTGAGAACTGAGGGCCATACCAAGACTTCTTATATTCACTTTTGTTCTATTGTCTTTTCTAGGAGATCTGCCTGTGTGTACTGAATTATTTTCGTTATTACGAGCGTTTTCCGTTGCTTATGGTTATTTCTCTTTTGCTTTGATCGAGTATTGAAAACTGACTCAAAACTAGTGCATTTTAAGTTGGAAAATAGGAAATCGACATTTTATGTTTGCATCGTAATTCGTCAATATCACTATAGTCGTATAATCAATCGTTGATAACGACAGCCCACGTCATGTCAATAAGAATATTATTTACGTGATAAAATTAAGTTTCTATCTAAAGTCGTACGATTTGCATTAAGGAAAGTTATTTTTAAAGAACCTGATATTTCATAATAGTCTGTCCTGTTTTATTGTTGGATACTTTAATCTTTTTTATTTTATTATTCTGTTTTTATTTTTTGCCTCATTAAGGAAGGGTTACTTTTTATTGACAAAGGCAAAAGCCAAACGCCTACAAATAGCACAGACTACAAAAGGCACAAAATGATCCTGGTTAATGGCTTGGTTTTTCACTAAGCAAAGTGATAAGTCTGCGTGAAAAAGTAATTAATTATCAGTCATTATCTTGGTGATTGAGAGTGTTCCCACTTCTAAAAATTACATGACATATATAGAATTTAAGTATTACAAACTTCTGGTTCCAAGCGCCAGATATTCCGATTTAAAAGGCAGATTGTTCCTATCATTACCGTTGCTTTTTGTTGTTGAAGTTGTCGTCTGCTTTAGTTTACTTTACTTATCCATTTTGATTTGCGTCCCTTTTGGGTTATTTCGGTGCAAAGTCGTGTCGTCATCCAGTGAGTTAATGATGTTGAAAAATGAAAGAAGTCCATTTGGAAATCCATTATCCGAAATATAAAATTGTGATGGCGACGCTAGGTCTGGCTTATAATGGAACCACTGGCCAGGTGGCAGACGATAGGAACTAAATCAACCAATCAGAAGTCGGGAAGGGTAGCCATTTCCCTGGCATTTGTCTTTTGATGATGGAATCCGTATAGAGAATTAAATGATTGGATGAATGAAGCGTCTGCGTTTTGTTTATTGAAAGATGCGTAGATCTTACCTGTTGTACATGTATTTTGGGAAGACATAGATCAACAGATTTGTGGAGAGAGAGAGAGAGAAAGAGAGAGAGAGAGAGATGGGAGAGGGAGAGCGAGAGAGAATGACAATGAGTGAGAGAGAGAGAGAGAGTGTGTGTGTGTGTGTGTGTGTGTGTGTGTGTGTGAAAGAGAGAGATAGAGAGGAGAGCAAGATATATATTTTATTGTAATACATTCTCATATTTTACTCATAGGCGAAATTAAATGCTTCTGTACATGGGCAGCAAGGTGGGTGGTCTGAAGAAGGGTGATACCATTGTAGGTCCTCGGGGGTAGGGTTTCCTGCTGCATCCCCTGGTCTCCCTTTGGTTAAGGGTGGGTGGTCAGTCGAAGCGTAGCCTAGCAAAGGTCCCTAAAGGATTACTATTCAAACCTCCCCGGCATGGTACCGACTGACACCCTTGATCATTAATAAGTATACCACCTCTTCCTTCCATCCTACGGGAGGTCATTGAACTCTATGTAATTACGTTCTCAACTCTCTTAGGAGCATGCTGGAAAGGACAGCTGTTTAATTAGTTCTGCCCCGTTGCATTCTGAATAAACTTTAGCTACCCCTACTTGATTCAAATATTGGATAAAAAGAAAGAAAACTCACCATACCTCTGAGTAGGGAGAATTCTCTCACACGAATGTAATATATTAAGCTGTACATTTGGGTAGTCGAAAAGTAAAGCCTGTAGCTCTCTCCTTGGCGTACTAATTCATCAATGACGTCATTTTTGGTACATCGACATATTATTATACTCTCGAATAAATATTCTTAAAATGAGGTCTAATCATCCCTTTTCACCTGATTTGGCACCTTCAGACTTCCATCTTTTCGGGCCCTTGATAAAAGCACTGAAAGCTCAACACTTTATAGACGATGAAAACGTTAAAAAATCAGCCCGTCGCATTTTACGAAACAAGTATACGTGCCCTTACTAAAAGGTGGACAGCAGCTATTGAGCGAGAAGGAGACTTTATTGAAGAATAGGGATTTGATCCTAAGATCTATGGCCTTAATACATGTGAGGTAAGACAACTACAGGCATTACTTTTTTTTATATATTGAATTTCAAATCCAAATTGTTTTTCGGGTTTCCATCTGCCCCCTATCCTTAAGTTGCTAGAATAAAGAGTGCCAAGTCCTATCGGAGACGGACTATAATATCGGAGGTACCGTGTGTATAATATACGCATGTAAAAGAACCCTTGGCTGTTTACAAAGCAGTCTAGGATAACCCTGATATCACCAAAGTAGTGGAAATGGGTAAAATTCAATACAACAACAACTTGAAAGCGATCTCTTGGATCAGTGTGACATGGGCAATGTTTCAATATTGTGTCTTCTCGACCTATCAGCTGCATTCAACACTATTGACCACAGTATACTGTTATCTTGTTTTGAAAAATGCGTCGTTTTCTCCGAGCGAGTTTTATCCTGGGTTAATTCCTATATTTCCAATCGTTCTCAAAGAGTAGTTGTTGATAATATTTCCTTTAATAATAAAAAAAAAGCTTTTCTCCAATTTGGTGGGCCCTAGGGGTCCGTCCTTGGACCGATTCTGTTTACTTTGAACATGCAACCTCTTTCACGATTAATACGAAAACAAAACTGCAACCACCACTCCAAAACTTTAGAAGACTATTGACATTAACAACATTAATTTTTCACTATCCAGTATACAAAACCAAGGTTTATACTTATAGGCTCTGAAAGAAAGCTTGAATTGGTTGATATCAAAGGCATTTATTAAATTTAGCTCAAACGTGAGAAATCTTGGTGTATATTTTGATAAAATGTCATTTTAGTAAAGTCAGTCAGATTTGTTTCTAATAGCTTAGATCTAGCATCGATAAAAATGCAGGACAGAAAAGTACTTCAGCTTTTGTTCTTTCAAGGCTAGACTACTGTAACTCCCTTTTTATGACCTCCCTCGCCAACGAATTAATAAACTCCAACGTATCCAAAATCAAGCAGCTAGAATTGCTTCCCAAACAAAAAAGCGAAAGCATATGACTCCAATCCTAAAAGATCTTCACTAGTTGCCCATAATTATAAAGCGGCAGTCTTTTTTTTTTAACATTGGACCCTCCTATCTGAATACCATTATCGCCCCTTACAACCCGACCCGTATATTGAGATCCTCAAACTATCGCTTGGCCATATAATCTAACTTTCTTTTTAAAACATTTGGAAAAAGATCCTTCACATATTTTGGACCACACATTTTTGGAACAATGTTAATTTCGATTTTAGGCAGCTCAACAATAATAACACTTTCAAAAAACATCTTAAAACGTTTCTTTACCGTCCCTGTGTTACATAGCCCCATTTTATTTTTAACAACACGTTTTTTAGAATAAACTAATTTACTTCAAGGTATAAGTTCACTTTTAAAGTAGGTGCAGTATCACTATTCCGTGTCCTTTTACAATATTTTTGTTTTGTCCTCTAAATTTTATGCAATATACTATTATCTTCTAAGATTAGTTCTTACTTTTTAAATGTACAATTTTACCCATAAATCCTATATACCATATTTTTTCAACCGTACTTTACATACATGCTCATTGTTTATATTATTTAGATGTAAAATTTTCCCATTTTCTATACATCATGTTTTTAATTCTCTATTATTCTTAATTTTACTCCATGTCAAAGTGCTTAGAGATATTTTGTATAAGCGCTCTATAAATGTTCTCATTGCTATTGTTATCGATATTATTATTGTTATTATTATTATTATTAAATCTACGTGATCTGATACGCCCCTATGTTATTAGGCTAGACCTAGATCCATCTGGACTAGTACAGAGATATTCTAGATCTAGAGTTACAACAATTTATCAATCTTCTAGATTAGGTATTGTTATCTGAATGTAGATCTAGTTAAGTTTATACTTGTTTTTAAACCATTATTTTATACCTAGATAACATGTAGATATTATGGATATATCTGGTGATAGCAGATCTATAATCTAGATCTAGATGTAGATTTTGTAACACAAATGGCCCTAAATACTGTAAACTATTTGTTTTATTTGCAAGTGAAAGCCGATATCTTTGAAATATCTCGTTTGGTATGATTATTGCTAATCTTGTCAGTAAAGTATATTGAGGCATAGGGTACTGCCTTGGCTTATCGGCTTCTTAGATTGTGTTGATGAAGTGAGAATCAGGAGGAATTTTTAACGCGATTTTCTCTAAATATACATTTTTATTTAATAATGATATAGACTTCAAATAGAGACGTAAAATGCTCAGTAATAATTGCAAATTAAGATAAGACACAAAACTAAATTCCCATTAGATGACACTTGTTGCGGGTTTTCTCATGCAACCAAACATATAATTAGGTAACTTTCCATTGAACGGCCTCCTTTTGCTATATAAGCACAAACATGTTTTCTTTCCTGAGTACGCAGGAAAAGGCAAGATCTGAGGGAAAGGTTGTGTGCCTGGGCAACCACAACATGCTGCATCCATGGTCAGATCTGACCGGCGCAGGCCTATTATATAAGCGTAGTTCGGCGCAGCGGAAATGTACATTTTGGTGTAAACAGTATTCAAGTATTGTGTCAGTAAGCTTCGCCTAATGCAATTCCATCACCACTCACCTGTATGGTCGTGGCCCCGCTCAGATCGTCTTCCTGGAACTCCACCTGGTCTAGCCTGGTCCCCGCTTTTCGACCAAAACTTTTAGGTTTGAAGGCAAGGGCCCTGGGATCACGTGACGGATGCTGTTTCTTAACCCGGTCAAGATGTTCCTTGTCTCTTAGTCGACTGTAAATGAAAAAAAAAAACAAAAAAACACCAATATAACATTGGATCTAATATTGCCATTAAAGACAGGGGTATTTCCAGTGTACTTTCGATAAAAACACCGTTACCAGAAAATATAACAAAATTCTTCAGTTGTGTTATTAAGAATTTAGAAGCTCAACTATACAGCTGTTTGCATCCACAAAGCAGTAATTTCTCAATTAGTACTGAATATAATTAAATATACCTATTTTGGATGTAAAGTGCAGGTTACGAACTTCATTGCTCATTCATTGTCTTATTGTATGTGTAAAGAAATGGATGAAGAGAGAGAGGGGGGAAAAAGGGGGGGGGGAGGTGACGGGAGAACGTGAACAGTTCAACACAACCATCCGAACTGTTTAATTATAATAATATGTGTAAAAGTTTGGATTTGGTGTAAGACTTAAGTACATTTCCTATGTTCATGGCTGCGTTGTTGTTGTTTTTTAACTTGATATTTTAAGAGAAGCGACGGATACTATTAACAATAAATGCTTAGAACTATTCAATAGATGTTCACGCCGTTGATTAATTTTGAATTTTCAACAAGGGTACGACAATAGCACAACGACCATCTAACCGATGTCTTCGATTCAAGATGATCATTCCCCAAGAAAGACACACATGAGCATCGACAGAGAGAGAATTCTTAATGGAGCAAGGGGATGGAGATGGTTAGGCCACGCCTTGAGGATGAACAAGACCTGACATCCAGCACATGCCGCACTGAGACAGACACCACCTGGCAACAGGAAATAAGGGTAGATTGCTGGACATTTGAGGTGGGCATTGGAGAAAGAAAACAAGGAGATTGGCGCTGTCCGGGGTATTTATTGTAAGGTAGGGTCACTTTTTCCAACTACATTGCAAAGTTGTTCATAGGTGATCTTGAACGTTTTGTAAAGCTCTAATGTACAACCTAATGTACAACGAAAACAAGACAGGTGCAAAGAAAGATAATATATAAAAATCCTTTGCTACAGCGAGGAAATCAAATTGCATCCTCCGTTTTGGTACCACGATAATATAAAAGTAGGTTTGACTACCCAAGCAGGGAAGCTTCAACTTTCTTTAATTAATGCAACTATGGTTGTAATATAAGGCTCCATTCCTAGACCTTACAGCTTTGGAGCAAAATATAAGGAATGCAATTAATGTTGCCAATCAAATTTAGAAGGTTAAGACAGATGATATATCTTTTTCTATATTAAGCAGGATTTATGAGCGCTAATTTAATGTATTCAAATAATTCAAGCAATGAAAAGGGTATGCCTCATGCATACTCACTTTTTGAAGATGTAGATCAGCAGAACGATTATCACCAACAGAAGAATGCCGATAACGGCTCCGAGAATAATCGGAAGCATGGTATCGTCTGCACCGGCCGTCGAAGGTCTGGCTACGGGGGGTAGTTCTACCTTGGGGAATTTGACGTGAACCGCTACTGACGTTTCCAGACTGGGCTGACCTCCGTCCGAGATGACCACGGTGACGTCGTACTGGTCAAAGATCACGTCGTTAGGCTGTGCGATGAGTTGAAGCTGGCCGTTGTTGTTGATGGCAAAAATTCTGGATGAGAAGAATGTATGATATTATCTTCTTTGCCGTGGCATCGTGGTCTAGAGGTAGAAATTTTGGGCTAGTCATTGAGATGTCTCAGGTTCGATTTGCAGTAGGGCACAATGTGAGTCCTTGAAATAAGGCTCTTTATACTTTTCTCTCACAGTGCTTAGGTGGGTAGCTGACTATATAGTCAGAATACTAGAATACATTTGTCTGTATGTCCTCCCCGGCGTTGGGAATGATTTTGGAATTTAACGGCCTTCCAGAAAACCTTTTGTAAAGAACATTGAGTACATTAGTAGATGGGGAAAGTATTTATAATATAGAAAGTTCCTTTTTAATTGTTTATAGTGATACCGAGTGTCACACTTAACGGGGCCCTTGATTTCTTATAACATTTAGATAAATGCATCAAATTTTATGAAAACTATTGCACAAAATATCTAAATAAAAATCTAGGTTACTCGTCTTTTTTTTTCTTTTTTTTCGTGTTAAATATTGAAGAAAGATTACGAAATTGTCTATTAAAAAAAAGGACCACGTTATTTTTGGTAAAATTCGTCAATTTGTTGTATTAGACTTCAGATCTCATTTACCCTACAATTTTGAAAGTCTTAATGGATTTATAAAGTTGCTTAATTAATGCATCCGAAATGGTTTTAAATAGTCACTGTAATCGCCCGGACTGAATTAGAATCTCGATGACCCCTCTTGAGGTTTTTATGTATTTAAAATATCATGTAAAGCAACAATTGGCGATCAGAAAGAAGAATTACATGAACCATTCACACTTTTAAATAAGGAATGTAACAAATAATAATAATCTTCACACGGGGACATTGCCTCTTGACTATTATTTCAGAATTTGTCACTGGAAAAGGTTTTCTGAAAGCAGTAGTTCATGCACTGAAATCAGAGGATCAGTTAAAAGATAAGATCTCATTTATATAGGCACTTTACAATCACTTTCAACTTCCCCTGACCGACAACAATACAGAACACATAGGACAAGACTGGCAGCCTGTTAGGCTCAATTACAATTTGCAGATACAGGAAACGCTGTCTTAACGGTCAGGTACTCATTCACACCTGAGTCGAGTGAGGTAGATGGGACAGTGTCTTACCCAAGGACACACCGCCAATAACCAGTGTCTATCGAGACAATTTGTATCTAATGGGATCCGACCTGTGTTAACCACTAGTCCACTGACGCCTCCTGACATCAAAAGTTGGTGAATGAATTTTTAAACCATACTGAGAATTTAATTGTTTTCGCTGTTATCTTCCTTCAACTTCCCATGTGTCGATAAAAAGTTTTGAATTGCAACTTCTACTACCACCACGACTATTGCTGCTGCAGCTACAGCTGCTGCTATTACTACGACTGTCAACACTTACTTTTGGTGGTTTAACAAATCAAAGGTGATACTATCCTGACCTTCTGGATCTTCAGCCTGTGAAAAAAAAAATCCATTATCAGCGATACAAAATCTTTGAACCAGCTGTGGAAATAATTAAAATCCAGCATTTATACATCTTTCAATTTGTTAATAACTTTACTCACATTAATTTCTAAAAAACATCCCAATCTTATCTCAAACAGGGTTAAGAAATATTTCCTTTCGATATTAAACCGATAAATTTAAAATCGTGTTTTCATTGTTATTCAAAATATCACCATACGATAATATGTTCCAGGTTAAGAAGACCCGAGACAGAATATAAATTCATTGAGTACAGGTGGAAACCGTAATAGATTTGATTTTGTTGTAATATACTTTAACGTTGGCTTATAAATAGCTATTACGTCATCACCCCTTTCCACGACTAATTTGACCATGTGTCGTCAAGACACGACTACTAAGTGTGTAGGCAGAGTAGAGTCATTTCCGCCTTACGATCACTTTGCCCGCTTCTTATTCGCACCTTTCGCACCTTTCGCCATGAATAATAAAAGGTATGGGCGGAATATTTTACGGCAACATTAATTTTTTCGCACCTTATCAGCACCAATAATGGTTTTCGAAAGTTGGTTCTCCTCATTTATGGTTGCGAAGCCTGGACCCTCAAAAAAACAAGATGTAAATAGACTGAATGCAGTTGAAATGTGGTTCTATCGCAGAATACTCCAAAGTAAAATGGACTGAGAAAATAACTAATAAAAGATATCCTCGAAGGGCTTGGTATTCAAATGGAACTGAATACAGAGATAAACAAGAGGAAATTAAGATATGTTAGACACAAAAACCAACTTGATGTCAACAGTACTGCAGGGAAAGATAGAAGAAAGGAGAAAAAGAGGAAGACCATCAGTGTCATATAACTCCAACCTGAAGGACATCACAGGGATGAACATGCACGAGGTGGTTGATAAGACCAACAACCGAGAAGAATGGCGTCAGGTTGTCAAGTGTTTGCAGCGACCTTCGACAGCGGTGATGATGACAGGTAACAAGTAGCAGGTCACAATCTTGTGTATATTAAAAGCTCAAATACAAGAATTCATCAACACCATCAATCACCACCAATACTTTCCAATACACAACTTTGGCGTGATGGGTTTATAGCCTTTTAGCTAGTCAATCAACACCAAGATCAAGATCACTGGAACGTATTTCATCATTAATGATGTTATAAGCCATATTTAGTGCAATTTTGGTGGTTTATTTTGTTTTTCGCTTAGTTAACCAATATAAGATCACCCAAAGATCACCTTCTTCCTCCATCTTGTACACTAAAAATAATAATAGGAGAGTGGTAAAGATCTGTGTCTCTATCAGGCTGGTACTTGCTAACCTCTCCCTTTGCAAACCCCAACATGTGTCTCTGTAACCACACAAAATTCAATTTAAGACCATAATATTATTGTTATTCAATGAAGACTTCCAAAGTTTCATAATTATGAGTTTGGCGTGACCTGAGACAGTTATGGGAATCCAACATAAAAAATGCACAAAAAGAATTATTATTGTAATGAAATTAATTGCAAGAATATGCAGTAACTATTCTAGCTTAAAATGGAAAAGATGTGGAAGTTTTCGTTCCCATACCACGCATAATATTATGATACAATCACATCAAAGGAATAAAGACCGCTTGTATAGCGCATTTCCACTATACCATGCCCTGTGTGCTTTGCATGGGTTCCCTGGCTAGCCTTCTAATTCAAAGCACCGTCTAAATCCCCCGGGAGCCATAGAATATGATACAAAGGCGCTTCTCCTTGTGACATACTGACAAAATCAGACTCTATGGCCAGGTACTTCTTTTATGCTTGCGCACGGCTTGTAAAGAGTTTTCCCCATGGACGTAGCATCGCGCCCTAAGGGAATTGAATCTTTAGCTTTTCGTTAACTGCCCAAAAATGTCTAGACCACAATGCCATAGACTAGATAAGGGTTCTCAAAAGCCACGAATTCCGTTCAACTTCCATGCTCTTATGCACATTTCGATTCCCTCCTTATTATACCTTGTTATTCTACCCTACCAGTGCAACGTTCATCTCTGCCTCTCCTTTCTAATTCCCTGTCGAACATCGACATCACATTCAATTTTCAATGAAAAACAATGAAAATCCTTTCATTGACTCCAAAGGGGAATTTTCTTTCTTTTTTACTCTATTTCAAAGAAAGATTGAATAACCGTCAGCCACAGTGCTCCATAGCCAATCAAATTGGCCAAGGTTGACCGTACACGAAATAACACGATTCGATTGGTCGAAATGTTATGTATTACTCTGTCCATGTAATTTGTCGAACGGTACTCGCAACACGTCTATGGTCGATACTATAGTGGTAGTCTTAGGCCTGGTGTCCACAGCAGACCTGATTGTTTTCTGGCCAGTAAAAGGATATTATACAAATCTTGGTTCTCACTTGGCATGACATTGGCTATTTTTCTATAGTATATCTGTGATGTCCCGAGTTGCCATGATGAATTGACATTGAATCAGTATCGAGACGCCATTTTTTAATAATAAATTAGAGATAGCCTAAGACTTACATTAAAGATTAAAGTCTGTGAATCTGCAATGAGCGAGAAAATGGACTATGAACCCATCTTTATTTGTAAGGTTTAGGACACTGTTGGGATATGACCCGGAATAAGCTGTTCAGGTTATAGATTTAGATCTAACTGTTCTATCTGTCTCTATTTGTCGAATAATGTCGTCTTCTCTCAGAAGGTTATGACATCTGTGCTCTTTGTGTCAGAAGAAGGCAGCGCTGTGAGAGAAAGTTGTCTCTGAAATGTTTTAGGGAGGTTGATGATGTTTCCTTCGGTAGTTTGTTCCAGTCAACGATAGTTGTTGGGTAAAATGAGTATTTTCTAAGGTTGCTAGATGTTGCCAATTGGAATGAGATGTTCTTGATGTTCTTACTGGATGTTGGAGGTCTGGGTTTGATATCGCTACCCTACCATGCTTTATCTTGTACAGCATTGTCAGTCGTGAGTTTCTTCTTCTTGTTTTCAGGGGTTGCCATCAATTTGTTAACTAGATTAAATCATCATAGTAAATTTAGATCAATGAATGAGACAAGCCTTGTAGCGTTCCTCTTTTTTCTTCTTGGCAAAGATGCCACTAGAATCTAGGGCCTTCTTTAATGGTACATTGTATTCTTTAAGTATGACCTGTTGGTGTACAGACTCGTTTTAAAATTCTTATATCTGATGATTTACACATCAGCCTATATTATCATTTGGAATCAAGGGGAAACCTGAAGCTACGTGACTATAACGTAAGATTGCCTTTTTATATTTTTTATTAAATTATTTTGTTCTAATGCAAGCTAATATTGTACAATAATGTAGATTCTCGACCTACATACACTTATATCTGAGCGATATAAAAAAAAAAGGGAATGGCCGATAAGTTGGGTAGAGGTGGGGTTGTTGTGCAATTCACATTATAAGGTTGATAAAAAAACAACTATTAATTACATAGCACACCGGCAATTCTTCATTAAATTTTGCGTACCAGATCTGATGGGTCACCCTTCGCCCCTGGTATATATAGTTTCAATTAGCATACAAGAGCTCAGTATGCTATCAAATACGAATGAAAACAATAATATGATAATATTGAAGAAAGAAATACACGTAATATTATATCCAGTACAATATTTATATAATTCAAACCATCTGATAAATAAAAGGAGCATAATATCGAGTACTAACACTTATAGATCATACTACAATTTACGAATAATATGGCATGATTTCATTTTTCTCTATATTGCCTTCAATTGAGTTTTCTTTCTTTCGTTGTTGTCATTTTTTCATGTTTATAGAGGGTTTTGTTTTTTGTTGTATTGGTATTGTTGTTTTTTGTTTATTTTGTTTTTAATTGTTTTGTTTTTGCTTGGTTTCTTTTTTTTTTTTTTTTTTTTGTTTTTTGTGTTGTTTTTTTTTTTGTTTTTGTTTTGTTTGTTTGTTTGGTTGTTGTTGTTTTTTTTTTGGGGGGTGTTGGTTTGTTTGTTGGTTTTTTTGGTTTTTTGGTTTGGTTTTTTTGGGTTTTTTTTTTATTCATTTATTTTTTT
>JASKDV010184347.1:0-12203 GCA_032466395.1 Aegires albopunctatus
TTCCTTCAGATTCATAATTATAGTTCATGTTTTGTTTTTCTCACAGGTGCAGGCAATGGTTGCAGAATATGCGCCGGGACGACTTATTAAAAAAATGATTGCCGGAGCTTGTCAAAGCCAACATTAAAGTCTGCGCAACTCATTTTGAAGACTGCCAGTTCAATGTTCCTGCTGAAAGGAAAAGGCTGGTCTGGAATGCTGTGCCAACTATATTTGATGTGCCAAATCCTCCTAAAAAATTGAGCATGAAGAGACCCTTGAGAGAGCGTCAACCTCTTGAGCTCCCTAAGGAAAAGCAGCACATTGATACAGGTACGTTTAAAGTTTCAGATGATCACAGTAAATTTACTGATTTTGGAAAACTACTGTAACATACAAATAATTTTTTCCAATGCTCAGACCACAGTGCTGTCATGCACCCAGTTTACATAAATGTACATGCCAAAAGTTCAGTTTATTTATTTTTTCTTAACTGACATCCTTCAGAATGGAGAAAAAGGCTGTAACTCATTTATGTAGGTATTTTGTAGTGTTATCTGTGGGGATCCTCTTAAAAAATATTTTTATATCCATGTCTTTTTTTTTTTTAGGTCCTTTCAAGAGATTGCTATATATAGTTGTTGGGTGTTTTAGTATTAATGAATAGCCTACACACAGTATGACAGGAACACGGTTATTTTAGTGAAAGCCTAGGGCCCATTAAATTAATTAAGTTATTATTTGATGAACTTGAATATTAATCTCACTATTATAGATACGCTTTATACACATATTTTTATAAGCTGTGTCACCAATGTCAATAAATACGTGCTGAGAATTGTATTTTTTTATACACAATTTTCACTAAAATCAACTTTTAATTCAAATTTAAAGAAATTTTTTGGTGTCATGTTTCTGTTTCAAATAGCATCCGATGATCTTCAGACCGAGCCTGATAAGGCGGCCACACCTGTTGCTGACAAGCAGTCTACTAAATTGAAGGCAGTGCGAAATCAACTGTACCGTTCCAGGAAGCGTTTGAGGAAGGCGGAAGCTGGTCGGGATGTCCCTATGACCATGTCTGATGTGATGGACCAGATTTCTAATTTCCTCCCAGATGCTGCATCAGACTTCGTCAAGATGCAATTGTCTATGCATTCCAGAAGCAAGTATGGCAGAAGGTGGAACGCGAAGGAGAAATCATTGGCTCTCTCCTTGTATCATGCAAGCAAGAAAGCTTACTGTCTGCTAAGCAAGATATTTGCCATGCCTTCCATTAAAACACTCAAAAACACTGTGAGGGACATTCAAATTTACCCAGGATTTAATCAACCAATCATCTCTCTGCTGTCTGAAAAGATCAAGGCAATGTCAGGAAGTGGAGGCCTGTGTTCTGTCGTTGTTGATGAGATGTCAATTAAAGAACATGTTACATACAACCCTGAGCGTGATGAGGTGGAAGGGTTGGAGGATTTTGGTCTGTACGGCAGGAGCAGATACGTTGCCAACCATGCTACTGTTTTTCTTTTTTGGGGGCTCACGCATCACTGGAAGCAGCCAGTTGGATATTTTCTTTCCAGTGGATCAATAAAAAGTGATATACTGAAATCCCTGATAAAAGAGTGTGTGCATAACCTTCTGGCAGCTTGCTTGGGCGATAAAATTTAATGTGTTGTTGCTGACCAAGGCTCCAACATTCGGAAGGCATTTAAAGATCTCGGAGTGACGGAGAAGGCTCCTTATTTTCTTCAGGATGACAAAAGGATTTTGGTGTTTTATGACCCTCCACATTTGCTTAAGAATGTAAGGAATAATTTAAAACGTTCAAGTTTCACCACCACAAAAGGAAGAGTGGAATGGAGGCACATCGAGAGCTTCTTTGAAATCGACCAGATGAATTGTGTCAGGATGGCTCCTAAATTGACAGCTAAGCATATCATCCTTCCGCCATTCGCATCACTTCGTGTAAAATATGCTACTCAAGTGCTTTCTCACTCTGTGACAGCTGGTATATCCTTCGCTGCCCGTTTCAATCGTGACGATGATGCTATGGCTACCGCAGATTCATTGAAAAGTTTGATTGCCTTTTTAACGCTTTCAACAGCAGCAATCTTTCATCAAGGCAAAAGATGGGACTGTTGAAACAGGCTCTGCAAGGAACATTTATTGTATTTCTGGATGGAAAGCAGACATCCGTGCACTTTTCCTGTTGTGGGAGGATTTGTCTCCAAATCATGATGTGAAATTTCTTTGCACTGACAGATTCAACCAGGACTGTATTGAGAACCTATTCTCGCGCATCAGAGGACACACATCTCGTGTCGACAATCCGAATGACACCCAGTTTTATTTCTTTTTCAGGAATGCCATGATGAACAGCATATTTCACCACAGCTCTGGCAGCAATTGTCGAGAAGACAGCGACACTTTCCTCTGTACCCTTAAACAATTTGCTGAGTACGTCAAGCAGGACAGACAGTCTGCCACTGACCAAGTCATGCCGTCCAACAGGTCAGCTGTTGTCCTCCCTCCAGCTTCAGACAGCAGTTCCATCCACTCCCCTCCTGGCATCAATGAAAAACAACGTGCTCACTTTCACTGCTGGGTACGTTGCAAGGAAATTGTGCCCTAAGGTTTGCGCACAATGCCAGGACGCTTTGCAAGGTCAGATGACAAATGGGCCCAATGAAGTCTTCCGTTCACTGAAGCAGATTGATTCTGCTAAAAGAGGATTCATAACACCAAGCAAGCAAATGGCTTCATTCATCATTGAATTGGAGGAGATTGTTGAGCAGCAGACGCACACTGGCATTCATTCCTCGAAAATAAAAACTCGTCTGCTTCAACAAATGCAGCCGCAAAGAATAGCATTCACATGTGAAGAATGTGCCTTGCAAAAAAAAATAAAAAATGACACTGCTCTTCCTCAACATTCGCCTCCATTTCGCTTTGAAAGACTAGTTTTTCTCTTCAAACAACGACATCTATGATTCATAGACTGCGACCATCTTATTACAAACACTGTCATTTTCAGGAGAACTTTTGTAATGGGGCTAGGTTGATTGCCTAGTGCGGTCCCAAGCCCGCAGACGCAAC
The DNA here is from genome assembly GCA_032466395.1 of Aegires albopunctatus. Lineage (NCBI taxonomy): Eukaryota > Metazoa > Mollusca > Gastropoda > Nudibranchia > Aegiretidae > Aegires > Aegires albopunctatus. Next base: position 3,076 of record JASKDV010184347.1, read on the forward strand.
TGGTTGATCATCGATACTGGATCATCCAGAAACTCAAAGGGCAAAGGGTTTTTTTTTTCAAAGGATTCTCAGTGCTGTGTTTATTCATCTGTCTTATTCTTGGAGTATGTAATAGATCTACAAAGAGCTTGTGATGCAATGGAAAACTCAAAGGAAAAAGGTAAGAGTAAGACATCACCATATCATCCTTCTTTTTCTTCTTTTCATATTAGCCTCTTCCCACACCCCAAGTCATTTTTAAAATCATTCATCCTTTTACTGTTGTTCCTTTGCCTTGATACGGGCTACTTCCAGTGATGCGTGAGCCCCCGAACAAGAAGAACAGTAGAATGGTTGGCAACGTATCTGCTCCTGCTGTACAGACCAAAATCCTCCAGCCCTTCCACATCATCGCGCTCAGGGTTGTATGTAACATGTTCTTTAATTGACATCTCATCAACTACGACAGAAAACAGGCCTCCACTTCTTGACATTGCCTTGATCTTTTCAGACAGCAGAGAGATGATTGGTTGATAAAATCCTGGGTAAATTTTAATGTCCTTCATAGTGTCTTTGGGTGTTTTAATGGAAGGCATGGCGAATATCTTGTTTAAGCTTTCTTGCTTGCATGATACAAGGAGAGAGCCATTGATTTCTCCCTCACGTTCCACCTCCTGCCATACTTGCTTCTGGAATACAGTCATTTGAATCTTGACGAGGTCTGATGCAGCATTTGGGAGGAAATTAGAGATATGGGCCATCACATCAGACATGGTAAGAGGGACATCCCGACCAGCTTCTGCCTTCCTCAAACGCTTCCTGGAATGGTACAGTTGATTTGGCACTGCCTTCAATTTAGTAGACTGCTTGTCAGCAACAAATGTGGCCGCCTCATCAGGCTCGGTCTGGAGATCATTGGATGCTATTTGAAAAAGAGACATGCCATAACAAAAAATCTTTAAATTTAAATTAAAAGTTGATTTTAGTGAAAATTTAGTATAAAATATAATTCTCAGCATGCGTTTATTGACATTGGTGACAGAACTTAGAAAAACATATAAATATAAAAGACGTGTAAAATATATGTATGTGTATAGCAAAAATATTACAAAATTAAACATGCTAATAATTACAAGGAACCATAACTGAATACATAAAAAATGCAAAAATTTTCTATATTTTCTTCTTTCACAGTTGCATTTTCAATTGATTAAGGCAACAATGTTATGGATAAAGCTTATCTATAGTAGTGAGATTAATATTTTAAGTTCATCAAATAATAACTTAATTAATTTAATGGGCCCTTGGCTTTCACTAAAATAACCGTGTTCCTGACAGACTGTGTGTAGTCTATTCATTAATACTAAAACGTCCAACAATTATATATAGCAATCTCTTGAAAGGACCTAAACAAAAAAGGATAAAAAATGTATTTTCCTGCTCAAAATAATTTTTAAGAGAATCTCCACAGAAAACTCTACAAAATACCTACATTAATGAGTTACAGCTTGTTTCTCCACCCTGAAGGATGTCAGTTAAGAAACAATAAATAAACTGAACCTTTGAGGACATATATAACCATAAAACATGTACATATATAAACTGTGTGCACGACAGCACTGTGGTCTGAGCATTGGAAAACAATATCTGTATGTTACGGTAGTTTTCCAAAATCAGTAAATTTACTGTGATAATCTGAAACTATAAACGTACCTGTATCAATGTGCTGCTTTTCTTAAGGGGGCTCAAGAGGTTGACGCTCTCTCAAGGGTCTCTTCATGTTCAGTTTTTAGGAGGCTTTGGCACATCGAACATAGTTGGCACAGCATTCCAGACCAGCCTTTTCCTTTCAGCAGGAACAGTGAACTGGCAATCTTCAAAATGAGTTGCGCAGACTTTAATTTTGGCTTTGACAAGCTCCGGCAATTATGTAAAAAAATATAAGTCGTCCCGACGAATGATCTGCAACAATTGCCTGCACCTGTGAGGAAAACAAAGCATGAACTATAATTATGAATCTAGAGCATTGTTTAGCCTGTGAAGCATTTTGCAAATGCTATGATACATTTTATAACAATGATAGTAAAAATCAATATAACAGTGAAGGAACTAGAAACATTTATCTTGGAGTTTGAACTATCAATCTTGTTCCAATCAACCAATAACCCATGAGGCCAATACAAGAATGACATTTTTTCCAAGCAGTAGAATCCAAAAATAGCATTTAAAAAATCATAAGGTTAAACTTAGTTTTTTTCTATCAAGTTTATTTAATTAAACGACATAATTTGAAACCCCTACCAAACATTGCTTTTATAATAAAATCATTCCATCTCATTAGAATGTACAGGAAAAACAAATTAACAAAAATTAAAGATATTTAATGTATATAAGGTCTAGACTAGAGCAAAGATATCTTTGACTAGAGCTATCTATCCCTGCATGTTCAAGTTCAAAAGGTTGTGAATGAAATTCAGGTAACGGGATAAGAGATTATACAACGACATCTAGATCTACTTTCACTGCGGCGACTACTCTTAGTTCTAGTTCTACTGACCATTGCATACTATTACTATTCCCCCCCGCAATAATTCCTACCACCCCTTTCATATATCTCCTCACTCTGCACGGCTCTCCAAACCCAAGGCTGAATTATGTCGGTATTGTCAGAAAGGGAATCTTTTAATTATAACCCTAGCCCCATTCATTAAATACCAGTACCCAACTTTGGTCATACAATGTAGAGCGACACATACATAACGTTAATCTAGATCTCTATCTCTACAACACGACCTACAACAGTAAACTAAATGGTAAAATATCTCTTTAATTCTAAATCACTAGACTACATAGAACTTAACTAGATCTATAGATTTAATGATAGGAAACGGAATGCAGCTCTAGAAAACAGGTTATAGATCTAGATCTCCAACTACTGAAAGTTTCTACTTTAGAGATCTAGATCTAAATCTATAATCTTGACTATATTCTAGATCTGTAACTATAGCCAGCCTGGCCCTGGCTTTAGATTAATAAAAACTGTGACATCTAGTTCGTCAAATTGATAGCCCTGGTTTTAGATTCATAAAACTTGCCCAATGCTACATCTACAACTAGATCTACAAATTGACTGTCGTCTAAACTTCTAAAAGGAGAAACACAGAACGGATGAAATTCGCATATATAACTTCTCAACTTGGTCCGACTTTTGTTGGCAAACCGAAAAAGGTAAGTCCTTTGCAGCTGGCTTTGCGTCGAGCATTTTGGCAGTTGTATTCCAAAAAAAATACCCCCCCCCCCCCCACCAATCATGGGCTAAACGGTCGGGTCCATTATTAGACATAATTTTCTAAAAATATTCCATAGGAAGTAGATCTAGTCTTTGTATTACGAGGCATGAACAATAAGCAGATGGTGACTGAGACAAAGAATGGAAAGGGAAAGTAAAAAGGCCCGAGGAAAATAGCCAGTTCATGCAAAGAGACGTTACTCTCATTTCGTCCTCATCAAAAATCGGGACCTTCCCATCTTCCTTTCTAAATATCTTTGCTCACACCCGTTTAACACAGCATAAATTATTATTTCGAGAATCCTAAATAATAATAATAAATGAAATAATCTCAATATAAAAATGTCAATGTTCCAAATTTAAGTATGGACAAGGAGGAAACATCCTGCATATTATTATTTGGTTTTGAAGTAAATTTTAAGGAAATACACTCAATAAATAATGGAAAAAAATTAATAATAATGGTGATGGTAATGTTTGTGATGGTCATAGTGATAATGGTAGTGATGGCGGTGTGGGCTGTATATCACTTGCGCAGTTTCTGAACAAATGAGGATAAAATATATATTATTACATATCTTTACCTGTGACATTAATATGAATTTACGTTCGTCTGCAGCATAATTGACTTCGATGAAGCCACCCAATCCCTGTCATGTACATTATTACCGTGTAAATGAGATTTATCACTTCTTATATTCCATCTGAGGTCGCGCTATCCAGGTACGTATCATTAATGAATGCATTCTAATGGATAACGTTCATCAGTCTGATTAGATTAATGAGATATCGATCTGATACTCTGCCAATCATTGTGATGAGCTTTATCTATCACGTTAATTAAGAAATTGGAAATGAGAAAATGAGAAAAGGAAAACTACTTTTTATTAGAGCGCAACTTTGTACGTGAAGGTAATTTTGAATGATAATAATATTATAGACTGTCCGCAAATCCCCGTAAAGGAAACAAATGCTGATTTTGTGTTAAAATTGAGTGATAAGCTTTGTCAGTAAATGAATAGAATAATATAATCGCTCTTGTACTTTCAATAGTGCTGAGTAGAAAGTAAGAATTCTTCCAAGGATGGCTGATACACTTACTCACCACTTCTATTTTATTGTATACATTGCATCCTTCTTTCAGAGATTAATTTAAGCAAGAGTACACTTGTTTCAATGTTATCCTGATATAAATGTTAAGGCAATATAAGCATATATTAAGTAGTATTAGCAAAATAAGGCCATTCGTGAAATAAATCAGCATTAATCTATTTAAAAAGAAAACAAATAACTGGACAAGAAGTCACCAGAGAGCTTCATGCCACTAACGTTCAAATTCAACGTTTATTTCAGCGTTTTTTCTTCTTCTGAGTGTCTAACTAAAAGGTGCTGTACTTAAAATTGTAGAATTCACATACGTATTTTACTGAGCGAAGATAAAATCTGTACTGTATAGTCCCAATACAATTTTTAAAGGCATACAGCTTCGTGTGGTAGATTGCGATTGCTTTCCACTTTACTTTCACCGGATCTAAAGAAATGTAGCTAGCACGAATATTCTTCGTAAATAATATTTCTGATAGTTATTTTGTCAGCAGATTGTGGCTGGCTAATATATGACTCCCCATAAGATGAAAGGTAAGAGAAGATTGATGCAGAGTTAGCTGTGTTTTATCTTTAAAACTATTATCAATACATTCCTACTGCATTGGATTAGGATTATGTGACGTCAAAAAATATATTCATTTTGTAGGGTGGACAGGGGCTAGATAGGAAGACTCTGGCCTTAGTGAAAATTTTAATGCACTCAATGTCTTATTAAGACTCCATGTGCACTTCGGTGACTGAATGAGATGATAGTGATATAAAATCAAACCGGAATGTCTTTAATTGTCCTCTTCTTAGGAATAATTGAATCCAAAGCAACTCGGTGGCGATTGTGCAAATCATCGAAGAAAGATCAATATTTAATTGTATTATCAATACATTGAAGACATGAACACAGATTGCATGGATACAAATTCCATTCAACTCATCATGGCCATTGAGTGCGAGGCCCAAGCCTAACATTGATATCACTCTAAGACACCGATTATGCTAGTTATTGATTTTTTCGTCTTTAATGTTCATTTATTACTCATATAGACGACAAGATGAGCCCCTTGTTAATGCATTAGTCTCGTTATTATACCAGCCAGCCCCTCCATCATAATGAATAATAATATGATCGAATTCTCCCATAGCAATCTCCTACGTTTAGTGTAGTTGTGCGATGAAGACTTTGTAAGGTATCAAACGATACTCAATCTGTTCTGCTAGACAATTAATGGAAAAAACCAAATGCATCGCTGGTGAACTTGAAACATTAGAAATAAATGGAATATCATGCTTTTAGTCTTCGATACCGTAATCATATATTATGGTTTGAAGCTGTGCCATTTACAACAAAATGTAAAATCTAACGGTAGTAGAGCAAGTCCACTGGTCTGACGAGGAAAAAGAAAACAAAAAGAAGAAAAATAAAGAAGTGAATAATTCAATCTGCGAGAACTTATTAGCGGAAGATAGAGATGGCTACGAGTATTAATTTGTGCATCTAGAAACCTAGTCTGCGGTGATCAGAGATTTTAAGAAAAACTGCTAGAGTTTAGAAAAGATGGAGGAAGGACCAAAACAGAGATGAGTGGAATGCCTTGTCATGGACACGAGAGACATACAAATGAAAGTAGGTGATGCAATAGATCAAGACGGGGAGAAAATGATATTCACCAGGGCAATATTGTCATTTGTGAGACAAGCAGAGTGAACCAAACAATTTTCTTCTCATTTATCTTCTCTTCATTCCTGCCCCAGGCCTCGAGTTCACAGCGCCCATACAGACCTAGCAAAAGATGTCGTATGGTTGTGTCTAAAGTAATACATCATCAGACCGAAACGATCAGATTTTTTTCTGCCTCTGCTCTATACATTTTGTCTTCCATTGTATCTCCTTTTGCTGGCCAGAAAAAAAATAAATAAAAATGGTCTTTATGAGGACTCGAGGCTGAGGCATGACTTTACGAACATCATTTGAGAAACACTTATCCTATCTAATGTCATTGTCAACAATCAAAAGTACTGTCTGGGGCCCAGGTTTATCAAAGAGAGATAACTCAGCTAACTGATCATGGCATTAAAATCTTTCATGTCTACGTCTTCTTTATGCAGGGAGGGGAGAACTCGCTTTTCATTGGTAAAACCAATAGGACTAATTACTATATTATAATATAGTTAATAAACTGTCATGGTGATTGTTTAGTTCTTAGTCTTAACCCCCTCCCCATAGCTTTGTCATGTTTTGTAGTTGTTTTTTAAAAAATAATTACTGTTATCATTTTCAAAAGTTCCCATTTAAGGTCTGATGCCGGTCATTATTTCATGTAAAATGACTCCCCCTCCCCTTTCCCCCCTGACCGAAAGCACAAGGACATATGAATATGTCTAGAATTATTAAAGCCTAATTGATATGATTATATAATATTATTGATGATTATGATGAAGAGAAAAATTAGAACGAAGATGGGGGATGATGATAATGATTCTGTCGAAAATTGTTTGTGTATCTCGTATTTAAAAGCAAAAATCCAAATATCAATTTATTGCTGATAATTCCCCCAAGCTGAATGCAGCTGTGTTATGAGTAGTTAGAAAATGGAAGAAACAGAAAAAATGAACCTGACAGCAAGAAGATATCTTAATGTTATCGGATAATATTTGCACCTATTATACATTTACCATGATATAGCGTAATTATTCCATTAGCAAGGAGAGACAAATCGCCGATAAAGTGATAGTAAATTCAGATCTAGCGATAGGCTTGGCTTGTAAACCAAAAGATCTCAGGCTCAGTTCCCAGACAGTGATGGAATGATAAGGCTTAAGAAGGAAAAGAGAGTCGCGTTGTCAGTGGATTTGAAGCTCCAAAATACAAAACAACAACCAAGCTCTGTGGCATTTGAGATTTATAAATTTGTACATGACTTTTTACACTAGGCTATTCAGTATATCTTCTCTCTATATAAATCAATGAACATACGACGCGGCCAGTGAGGCAGAATAAGAATAATATATTTTTCCTGACATAGAATGTCTATAAAACTTGCCGGCACTACATGCATGATTGACGCTTGCAACAGCTGCATTCATATTATCTAGTCCACACAATTTGTAAAGTTAAGCCATGTAATATGACAAAGCATACAATTATTATTTTTCAGGTGAGTTTTGGATCATTCCGCCACCCTTATTGCTGTTTTAGTATAGTTTAACTCTTGGGCAAGGTTATTTACACGAATTGCCCACGTTTGCGGCGCTGTTCTTACGGCTGACTCTCGGTGACGGTAAATACCAAAAGACAAATTTCCCTTCAGGGATGAATAAAGTGGTATTTTTTTTTTTTTAATTTTTTAATTTATCTATTTTATTTTATTTTTTATTTATTTATTTATTTTATTTTATTTTATTTATTTATTTTATTCTATTTTTATTTTTTTAATTATTTTTTTTTTAATTATTTTTTTAAAAATTATTTCTATTTTATTTTTATTTTTATTATTTATTATTTTTATTTATTTTATTTATTTATAGGTAAGTATTTTCATTATTGGGATTCGAATTCTTCTGATACCCCATTGTACACCATGCTGCTTGCTGTTTGCCTCCATTACGTAGTATATTTCTCTTTATGCTCACTACTTGTTCACTTCTGTAGGCAAAATTACTGACCGATTTCAATTCTATGGCTTTCTTTCGTGTTTCGTTTCGGGTAGGTGTTTGAAATTTTAAACAAATCTGTTATTGTAATGAAACAAAGAGGTTTGGAAGAAGCTTGAAGCATGCAGTGAGAAGAGAGTGCTTACTAAAATATTCAATGACATGCCATCCCTCAAACATTATCTGTCATAAGAAAGGATTATGAGGTGTTTGTGATAAAGATGAGGATGACTATAAAATTGGTGATACTAAGGATGATGATGATAATGAGATGACAGTCAATTTGCCATATCAATGTTTTCGTGATCATCAAAGGGTGAGAAAAATAAAGTCCTCAACTATCAGGGCTGGTAAGCAAGGAAATCTTTCAATAAAAATAAATATAATGAGATTAACTCTACACAAAGTGAAATATCTGTGCGTCGATGTGCGAACGTTCATTACGTTTACTTTCATAGCCTATCAACTAGAAACAATAAATATCATGGCGTTTTGACTTATTTCATAGAGTAAATAGAGGATACTATCTAGATCACTTACACGAAATCGAAAGGAAGGGAGCTCTTTCACCGCAAAAATCATCAAAGTTAACGATCAGCCTTTACTCTCTCGAACAAGATGCGAAAGCCTCATATGCCAGTTAGTCATAGAGGATAGGATCAAATGCACTTTACTTCAATATTTCCGTTTGTGCCCAAATCTCCCTCCAACTATTTTGCATATAAAGTGAACGGATTAGATCTGGGTTAGATTTTAACGTCGGTTGAATACAAACGTAGGCTCATCGAATTCTTTCCCTTATTCTATGCATATTTGATGTCTTGTTTTCTCTCATGGAATTTCGTCTTTTTCGTTAATACCCAAGCTTATGACTTTGCAACTAATTCACCATAATTGAAATTAGATCTACATTTATCTACATTTTGGTAATTTTTGCTTAATCTAGAACTAGAAATCATCTACAGATCAATAATATTTGTGTAGTACGTTATATAAGGCAATAATTGTAGCATGTTCCACTAGAGAGAGAGAGAGAGAGAGAGAGAGAGAGAGAGAGAGAGAGAGACAGAGAGAGAGAGAGCTAGAGAGACAGAGAGAGAGAGAGAGG
>JASKDV010184358.1:0-12201 GCA_032466395.1 Aegires albopunctatus
CTCTCTCTCTCTCTCTCTCTCTCTCTCTCTCTCTCTCTCTCTCTCTCTCTCTCTCTCTCTCTTTCTCTCTCTCTAACTATCTATACCCTCCCTCTCTCCCCTTTTTTTTTTCTTTCTTTCTTTTGATCACCTGATCCCATGGTAAAAAGTTGTCTTTTTTTTTTTTTAGCTTTCCTGTGGAACAGCACTTGATCCCCTGCCAGTCTTCCTGCTAGTGTTGTTGTTCCAAGCCAATCCTCCATGACCTGTTCCCATCTTCTTGTTGATCTTCCTTTTCCTCTCCCACCTTTCACTATTGTCGCTTGATTGTTTCATGGTGTTTAATGTGACCAGAGTACTTCAGCTTTAGTCTATTAATAAAATGTAAGAGTGTTGTTGATGTAATGCCATTTCTTGCCAGTACTTCTTCATTTTTTAATGGTCTTTGCTAGGGTTTTCTCTGAAGTTTCCTGTAATACTTCATTTCAAAGGATTTTTTTGCATCTGTGTCGTTCATGGTCCATGTTTAATTATAAATTATAGATAACAATATTAACGTTTCTTATTCCTTAATTATCATGAATAGTAACTTGTTTTTCATGTCAATGAGATTTTTTTTTTTAACTTTCTGTGACAGATAATGGCATGTGAAAGGCTTGGGGTGAAAGCAGTTCTCCTCTATCAAGATAATTCAGTTAATAGTGCAGTTAGTAAGACCTTAGATCATGGCCCGGAATTCATTCCCACTGTTTCAGGAGCAATTTACTCATCTCGTGAGTTTTTCAGCTCTAATGTTTATCATCACCATCATTTTTAAATCCGTCATCATAATAATTTTTCCTCCTCCTCCTCTCCTCCTCCTCCTCCTTCTCCTCCTCATCATCATCAGCATCATTTTCAATATGATAATCATCATCACCATCATCATCTTTATCATTATCATCCTTATCCTCATCATTTTCAACGCTTACATCATCATCAATATTATCATCACATTTAATATCATCACCATCATCACAATTATCATCATCATTACCACGATCATCACCATCATCAACACCATTATCATAATCGTAATCATCATCATAATTGTTATCATCATTATCACACACATAATCACTCCTATCACCATAATTCTTATCACCACTTCTACCAATATTATTGTTTGATGATAATATCTTTCTTCTGTTTCTAGAAATTCCAAACCTTTGGAAACCATCCATTCCATGTCAGACAATATCCGCCAGCCAGGCAGCTTCTCTTTTTGACATCCTCTACACCAATGAAAATAACAATGGAAATACTGTGGATGATGATAATGATAAAGACGATGAGAAAGCAGATTCAACATTTGAAGATTTTCCTAAAATGGTCTCAGCTAGATCAGGTTGGATTCTACTTTAATTGTTTTTTTCTCTTCATGGACTAAATTTATTGTCTTTAGGTATCCTATTATTCATCATATCTAGGTAGATGCTTCAATTTAAGCCAAATATCTTTAAATGTCTCTAGGTAGAGGCTTCAATTTAAGCCAAATATCTTTAAATGTCTTGTAGTATATGATTGATCGTGACAAAATTGCAATTGTATTTCATCTACAGAAACTTTTCACTTATCAAAATTCCGAAGTTCTTTATCAATAATAGTCTTAAGTTACTGATATATATATTAGCTTATTTCTCACATCCTCTTTTGGGTGGTCCTTTTTCCATCATGATAAATACCAACAGAGTTACGTCTTTGCCCAGAGCAAAGACCACGGAGGAGTTCCACATTTCTTGCTAAATTTCAAGCATCGTGTATCATTTGTAGTGATGAGACAAAATTGGTATCCTGATCAATTGCCTATTAAATATTCAAATCTAATATTCTATTTATTTCTATTAAATTCAATAATAATTATTAATATCTGATCAAATACCAACCACATATTAGATACACAATAAACAAGACCACTGAATAAGATTTAAAATATGATAGAGGAATTCTAAATCTTCCATTATGTTTTTGTAAATTTGTTCATGTGTGAAAAAAAGGATATTGATATACACATGTAAATGGAAAAAAATAAAAATATCTTTTGTCTTTTTTTTCTCTCACTTAATATGACCATCTGTTGAATAGGTGTTTTCATTATTATGGCTTTTCACTCAAACCATTGAAGAATATAATTAATGGTGTTGTGCTTGCTTCCCATTCAAAGTAAAAAAATGATTGTATAAATAAAATAAAAAGAAATTGTTTCACCATAAATTAATTATTATTTATCATTTATATGCCATTTTCAGCAGATGTGACAGTTCGTCTCAGTGTATACAACAAAGCCCAAAGTCACAGAATAAGAAACATCATTGGCACCATTCAAGGATATTTTGAAACAGGTTGGTTTTTAGTTTCTCTTTAAGTTTAACGGACTCTAAAAATTGATATTTGCAGGGTTTTTAAAGTCATTAAGAAAAAAATATTTACGAAATTGTTAAATGTTAAATACAATTATAATCTCCAATTATTTTCCCATATTTTTAATAGTATTATGTTGTTTGTGGTCTAAATACTTTCAGATCATTACGTCATTGTTGGAGCCCCACGCTCATCACTCCCAGGAGATTTTCAAGACGTAGTCGCAAGTACATCCATCTTAACTCAAATTGCTCATGGATTCCATTTTGTACATAAGCTTCACAAATGGAAGCCAAGACGAGGAGTCAAATTTATTTCTTGGGGTGGTGCTGGGTTTTCCAATGCTGGTGCCCTTTTTTATATCAAGGTAAAAATATTGCATTGTTTTGTACTAAATAAAATAATAAGATAAGATATGACAAAGCAGCTGCAGCTTTGGATCATGTACTTCTCTGCTTGACTTTTATTTTTAATACTTTATAAAGTAGGCTACATATATCTTATTGCTCTTATTTCACTCTATGAAATGTCTATGACACGGGTGCTCAACCAGTCGATCGCGATCTACCGGGCGATTTTTCAGTGCTTGGAAGTCGATCACGGGATGACTGCAGGACACTTTTTTTCTATTTGTCTCTTTATTTTGGCAGTTGTTTTTCTTGGATTTGGAGGGTTTGTGTTAGTTTTTTCTTCTTTAGTCTTTGTGAATGAGGCATGTTGAATTAAAACATATGGCGGGACGGCAAAAATTTACCTGTCAACACTGACTGGTCGATCTCTAAAGGCTGGGAAATGTAAAAGCAGATTACATGTCAATAAAGGTTGAGCACCTCTGGTCTATGAGCTAAGCCAAAAGCAGAAATCTGTGAACAATTGTTTGGATTGTGAATCATATTGCATTGCCTAACATAGAGTTGTTTATATTCTGTTTATAGTTCTCGATTGTTGCCTCGAATTCTTTTTGTGTATGTATAAGTATTGACATAGTCTAAGGATAGTGTTGGACACAAAATGTATGATTGTAAAATGCCATTTTCCTATTCTCAAGAATGTAACTGGTATAATATAACGTTTGCCATTCATAATAAAACCGCTGCTTGGAATTTCAAAGCATTTTAAAAATAACTTCTTTTATATTTTTAACATTTTTTTATCCTTAATATAACAGCACAAAATGTTTTGATTTTGTTCCTTAATCTCAAAACCTTGGTGTAGGTTTTTCACATATTTTTACACATATTCTTTCAAGGTATATTTATTAACACAAGAAATTGATTGTCTTAAAAGAAATTTGTAAACATTAAAAGCAACAAATGAAGGTTTTGTTGTTAAGAAAAATGAGCTTGCTTTAACTTTTTATCAATTATTACCTTGATATTTTACTTTTTCTTTTTAAAACTAGAAACGTCACCACCTCCTGAGCAGGAGAACAATTGCATATTTTGATTTGCGACGTTTAGTAACAGGGAAGGATTTTGTTACAACTCAGACGTCGGCTAGTCTGCATCAACTACTTAGAGAAACAGCTTTTGAGGTAGGCCTATCAATTTATTCCTTTTTAAAGAAAACAAAATTGTGGACTTTTATTAATGATTCATTAAATATTCTTCTGTTTTGTTGTAATCAAGAAATAATCCAATTTTTGTTCATATTTTAGTCTAATTTTAAAATATTTTAAATAATATTTTTTGCTTTTGGCATATGTTAAACTCAATAGAATTTATTGTACTTTTATCGCTACCACAAGGATCAAATTTTCTTGATAATTAAAGCTAATTGGCAATGTGTTTTGAGATAAAACACTTTATCACATTTACCTCTCTTCTGATTCAGATGTGAATGAATATCTAGCTGTTTAAACTGCATAGCTTCTGTCCAAAAATGTTTTTGAACTTAAAAATACTGCAAGTCTGTGTTTTCTTCATTGGTGTTGGCCAGGGGAAGTATCTCAAGTTATATGAGCCTGTTCACATTTTGGATATATATGGGTGCCACAACATAAGAATGACTTATACTTTTTAATTTTATTTTACAGATTCCAGATCCTAAAGATCCTGAGTCAACACTGCAAAGCAGTTGGAGTGACTCATTAAAGGAGAAGCCTAACACCCCCTTTATGCCAATTACAAGTTATGATGAAGATGCAATTAAGTCACCTTTTCTTCATACTCTTGGAATATCAACAATCAGAGCTCATTTCGTTGGTGTAAATAATTTTTATCCCCTTTATTTATGGTGACAAATTCTTTCTTGCTTCTATTTGTCAGTTTTTGAAACTATTGTTTATTTATAATCTATTCATTTATTTTATTCACATTCTGTTCCAAAACTATAATCTTTCAAAGTTGAAATATTCAAAATTTTGCTCTTAATACAATTCAATTTTCAACCCTTGAGAAACTTATTGAAGCATTAGACATGTTAACAAGTTTACAATGTTATTGAACAAATCTAATAATAATAATATTGATAATGATAATAATAACAAACTAACCGGGTTGTGATGACGATGATAATAATGATGATGAGAATGGTGATGATGATGGGAATGGTGATGATGAGGATGGTGGGGAGGGAAGTACATTTTTCTACAAAGATTAATTTTCTCTCTCTTTCTCTCACTCTACACACACATGCAAAAACACACACACACACACACATACACATCCTCATGACTGCATTATCCAGATATTATTATTATTAGATATATAGTATTATTAATTTGCTATTTCTATTTTTATCACTTTGTGTTGCCATGTAATCCAAGTCAAATTTCCTTTGTGGATAATGGTTTATCTTATCATATTGAATAAATCTGCTGTCATGCTAAAATATATATTGCATTTATGTTACTGTTAGTATTATATCTACACTACCGCTTCCATTATTTCTTTAGTATTTATATACAGACACCATGACAACTTAAGCTGTTATCCAAAATCATACATATAAACGTTTCAAATTTTCCTTGCAGGCCTCTAACCACAGCTCAGCATTGTCAATGAAATCAGAAGAATACAAACATCATTTTAAGTTTCACATGGCTGTTGTCAGAGTTGCTGCAAAAGCTCTCTTAAGCATTCTAGACAATGAAATTGTACCTCTCAATTTAAAGTTTTTTGCTGACGATGTTTCATCCACTGTATGGCAAACATCTGGATTGATAGAAACATGCTCTGATGAAAAAGAGAATTTGAGTGAGTATTGACAACCTGAATTTTTAAAAAAAAAAAATTTAGTTTGTTTTTGTTTATTTTTGTTCTTTTTTTTGTTTTTTAAAATTTTGCTTGCTGAAAGATTAGAATTCAGTTAAATCTTCTCATAGCTTTCATTATCTTTGAGGTTCAGACTAGTCCCATTGATATGATATTTTTTGAAACTTCATTAAATTCACTGTCTTTAAAATTATTGTTATAAGTATTGCTACTATTGTTTTTTGTTGTTATCATCATCATCATCATCATCATCATTATTATTATTATTATTATTATTATTATTATTATTATTATTATTATTATTATTATCGTTATTATTAATTGATACTATTGAGTTTTTCCATCAGCTTTTTAACTTACCTCAAGCTTTATGTTGATCACTATTAATGTCTTGTAATTATATATTGTTCAATATGACTATGTAACCTTTTTTTTCTTCAACAATTGCACTCCAGGGATTATAAAAGATTATTGAATTGAATGAAATAAATTCTCAATACCTTCAGAGATGATTCACTCTCCAATTTTAGAAGATTAGTTGTAACAATAATTTTAAATTAATGGAAGGCACACTGATTGAGTTTGTCACTATGATATATTTATGAATAAAAAGCAAACTGAATTGATTTGCATGATATTCTAATTAACCAGCTCGCAATGTATTATACTATTAATCTCCCTCTAAAATGTGGCCATTTACAATGTTTAGAAAAATGAAGATGAAAATAGATACAAATTAATTTTGTATTTCTGTTTAATATCACTGACCTAATTTTGTGGTTATTGAACCTAATTTTGGTAGTCTATTGTTAATTGAAGATCATTGGCTTGATCAAAAGAAAACTGAAAACAACTTTTGAAATACATGCAGAGATGTTATATATGCTAATTAAAAAAGTTTTTTAAAAAAATGTATTTTGATTTTTAAAAGAGATGTGAAACATTTGAAAAATCATTATTCATAGTAGAAACCTAAGCAAATGGTCACTTTTTTTTTTATTGCAACTTCATGTTTAATGAAAAAATTAGAAAAGCCTATCCTTTACAAAAATAACAAACTCTCTATTAAATAAAAAGTAATTCTTTCTTTGGTTCTATTTTTTGCCCAGATGCAGTTTTGTCAGAAAGTGATGTTTTTGTTAAAACTGCTGATGCTTTTGAAGAATTGGCAAGAATATTTCTAAAGAAGAAAGATTACAGAGGTGTTGAAATGTGCAACAACATAAAAATTATGTTAGAAAAGCTTTTTGTGGTACAAAGAAACAGGTAAATGTTCATCTCTCTGTCTTCCAAAGAAATTTGTTTGATTGAACTTTTAAGAATTTTTTTTTTTTAACATTCATCTTCCATGTTTAACTAATAAACCTTTTTTGTTATTTGTTTGAAACTTTTTAGAAATTTTCGGACGAGCTTAAAATTTTCAAATTATCAACACTTTCGCTACTTCTAATATTTGGATTAAATTTATTCCACAATCTAGCAGTGCCAGGGAAAAAAGAAAGTTTATGGCAATCATTTTTAGAGACTGAGATGTTAAATTTCAGAGTTCCTAGTTCTCCTTTTACTTTTGCTTAGTTCATTTATGGGGATATCTATTTGACCATTAATTGCTTTAAAGAATATGACTACTTTGTTTCTAGCTCTTTGTTCCTCTAAGTATGTCCAGTCCAAGGTTGCTGAACTCTTATTGCATGAGCGGATTTTCATTTGAATTTGATAACAGATATAGATCTAAATATTGTTATTAAGGAAGAGAAAAGGATGATGAATTGGCACAAAAATGTTAAAATGATTTTTCCTACTTTGCTACTCAATCTGATGGGAGAAAGACTATTTAAACTTACAACTTATAAATGAATTTTTTTAAAATTTCAAAAAATATGCCACTGATTCATGATTTCATATGTTTTATTTTTTCCTTTTTTAAAATTCTTTTCATTTCTTTTTCTATCATTTTCTTATTTGGTTCTATGTAGTCTTTCAACCATCCATTTCTTCATTTTATGTTTAGTATTGGCCCTTATCAAACAAAAACACATTTTGAAAATGCCACAGACAATAATTTAATGGGATTGGAAATTTGATTTTTTAAAATTTACTTATTATATGTCTTCTATTCACTATTTTTTCTCAATATTTTCACTATTTTTCAGTTTGTATCATCACATTTTACACCCCACACATCCTGATGGTAGCTTGCTTTTTGTTGAAGATCTTTGTAAATACTCATCATCCATCAAGGATTGGTCATCTTTAAAAGAATTTGAGAGTGCTTTGTCAAATGTTATCAGCGAGGCGGTGCTGGCTCTTAGAATGGCAGAATAGAGTGTTCATGTTTTATACTTTTTCATATATAATGAATGGACAAATTCACATTGAAATTATTAAGTTATGTCACAAAGCCAATATTCAATACCAGTCTGTTGAATATGCAAGTCCAGATGTTTTTCACTTGTCTTAATATTCAAAGTAGGATATCGTGCCTTATCCACTGTGGAGGAAGAGCATATATTTCTTCTTTCAATCCTGAGAGACATGGACTCTTCAGCAGAATATGTTAGGCAGAGGTATAAGAAGAGTTTAATTTTGATTGAAAAAGAAATGACACTGTTGTGTAATAAAATATCATCTTGTTTATTGGATGACTAAATACATTCATTGTCATATATTGTTATTTTTAAGATCAAGGAGATTACTATTAACTCACTATATGAGTTCAAATGCGTAAATTATGATAAGAATTGAGTCCAATGTTGTGTTTAATATCTCATATTCTCTAAATAATTTTTGACTGAATATCTCCATATATTATTACTAGGTGCAACAAATAATTAAACTTATTACTACACAATTCTATCAATATTTTCATTTCAATGATGGAATAAGAAAAAATAATTATTTTCCATCAAATTCAAACCCTTCACCTCACTCAACCAAAACCCACCCTTTTCCTTCACCTCCTCTCTTTCTACCTTCTCTCCGCTTCCCTTCCTATTTTTCACCTCAAATCCTTCCCCCCCCCTACCTCCCTCTATAAATGCTTATACTCCCACACCCACATACTAATCATTTCAAAACAAAGATCATTAGTTTAAATGGCTAATTATTGATAAAACTAGTATGAAAGACTTTTAGGTAAAATCTTAATTTCTTATTTTGATTTATGGTGGCTTATTTCTTTCAATATCTCAGTCCAACTACTGTTATTGGCTTGCTATTTTTTCACTTCTGTACTACAGGCTGTTACAATCCAATCTTTATGGCAGTTTAAATTGTTCATGTGATACAGCACTTTAATCTGATACAAAAATTATGTACAGCTATATCAATCAATATAATGAATACACAGATAAATGCAGTTATGTATTTAATTCTCTTTAATCTGGTGAATTTTTAACATTTTTTTTATTTTACTGTAAATAATTTTTCACTGGTAGTGTAAGTCAGATAGGAGTCAATGGAATCTAGGTGGATCCATCAGTAAAAATGGTGGATGCTGATATAATTAAAAGTTATTTGCTGGGTTTGTTTAAACTAAGAAAGATGTTCCACTTTTAAGTTCCACAAATTATGTGTATGCTTTGCTAGTCAGTGCAGTTCCCTGCTTTCTTAATTTATAAATGTTATTAATGTAGTCATTGTGTATAATCCTGCCATTTATCAACATCAATAGCCTTCTTTTCATTTAATTAGGCCATAAATTGAACACTATTGTATTGAAGCGGGAGTGTGGGGGAATGATTTTTTTTAGTTTGATCATCAAAGGAAAATGTAATATCTTTATAAGAACCCAATTATTACAAGTCATTCCAAATGATTTCATCGTTTTTAGGGATTCTTTTCTATATGGCACCTCAGTTGGTAGTGAAAGGAGATTCTCTCTCATAAAACAAAGAAATAAAAATAGATTGAGTATTATCACCAGTACACAGGATTTAGGTAGGAAATTTGATTTTGTCTAGATGGAAACCTAAATGTCATGTGCTCTTCAATTTCTGACAATAGAGGGATTTTTTACACATGGGACTTCAGAGAATTTTGTCCTTTTTCTGAGAGGAAAGGATGTTATCAGTGGCCTAGTCCTTAGCACAGTTCAAAACTTGAATAAACTTCAGCAGTACTCATCCATTTACACAAGTTGACTGGTATGACATGGTGAAACCAAATCCTACTACCGGTATATACACAATTTTCTCAATAACCACTGAGGTCATTGGTGATGTGTCCTGAGGCATGATATTTTGTCATGCTAACCTCACTTAACCCATATGTAAGTGAGTACCTATTGGCTAAAGGCTGGGGGTAAAACTTATAAGAAACTGGCAGCTTGTATGGAATGTAATTTAACATGGTGCTTTATTCTTTGGATCATTGAAATCAGGATAAGCCATGATCTAAGAACTCTATGTACCTCTCAACTAAGAAGGAAATTTACTTCTATGAGCAAAAATATCAGATCCAATCCCACACAAGATCAGAAGTAAAACAGAAGTAAAAGAGGAATTTTGGCACAAGATCAGAATATTGGGCTTTAAAGGTAGATGATGTTTCCTCACATTTCTCTAGGAACTATAGAAGCGTAATGGATAGACATTTACACATTTATGGATGTGCTTAATTTATTTGTCAAAGACATGAACTATTGTTATTTGCCAAACATATATTTGTTCCAATATTGGCTATCCTGTATCCTGCTTGATAATTGATGGTCATTTTTCACAATCATGTTTGATGACAATTTTCTATGATATTTTCATTGAAAGTGTTTTTTAAGTCATATTCCAGAATAATTCAATGCATTATTAATATTGCCTTTGTATTCTTATATCCCATGCTGTTTTTTACAATATTCATCTTTTTTACTTATCTTTTGTATGGCTTCAAGCAGGTTTTTCATTACATGATATGACAAACAATATTGTCTTGAAATACATGTGAGTACCTGCATCATTGTCATGTTTTGAGCTTGGATTGAAAAAGGGCATGATGTGATTAAAATCAATTTAGACATATCATTTTTGAATTTTATGAATTGTATATATTGGTATAATTGCAAACAATTTTTAAGTGTATGTGAAATTGATAGACATTCTCAAACACTTTATGTGAAATATAATTTGCATTTCATGAAAGTAATTATTGTTAATAATACTAGTGTATCCTTTTTCCTCAGTAAGTTAAAAGAAATGTTGATTTAGAATCTCAGTCCTTTAATGATGTTTAATTTGTGTTTCATATTTATGTCAAAGCTGAACATTGCTATGGATCTTTAACTTATTTGCGACAATGAAAACAATATGGTTTTCAACTTTACTATAGGAATAAATTCAATTTTCAGTCATATTTTAATTATCTCATGGATCATGGAAATGCAATTGTATGTTATTTCATTAGCAGGGTTGGGTTTGTTTTTCTTTTCCTTTTTATGTTTTAGTATCTATTGGGATTACCCCTTTCCACTACTTTAGTGACAACAGAGCCTTCATAGACTGTCTTATACACATCCCAGGGTTCTTTCACACATGGATTTCCTAGGTTATCGTCATCAATACGAGTGGGATTCTTTATTGTATCATAGAAGCCTCTTGGAATTTTGAAAAAGTCACAGAAAATAAGAAATGAAGGGCCTATATAATTTTCCTTTATATTATGTCTATATTAATTGCTGTCTATTTTTCCATGTTTCTTGTCTTTCAATTAGTTTTATTCCATTACTCTGTTTTTCACACTGTTGATGGTGATATAAAAACTTCTTGCCACTCATTTTAAACTTATTATTCTTCGCTTGACAAAAGTGTCACTGGCCAAATGTTTCACTTCAAGCATGAGTTAACTCCAGGAGAATTATCCATCGACTACTGTTGGCTGGATGTTTTAGTGGATTAGCAGTGTATACTTGCATAAGACATTTTGTCCCATTTACTTCATTTGACAGTTGTAAAGGAGTTCCTGGACATTTTGAACAGCATTTCCGATGTTCAAAAATATATTTACACCTAGCTGGCTGCAAGTCTTGTCAATGTGTCCTGTGTGGCTGTTGAACAAGGGAGCATGATAGTTATTGTAAACATCTAAGAGCACAGCTACATTGTGGATATGAGAGTAACTTTCATTTTTCTATTCTTGTTGTTGTTAATGTAAAAAATATGAGTAGTAATGGTCTCATATGGAGCAGAACAAAGTTGGCCTTTAAGGGAATGTTGTGGATTTATGTGATTTAGATTGGCAATGAATGGGAAGTGTTCTGTTCTTAGAAGGAAAATGGTGGTTTGACCTATTCAAGGTAATGCTTTAATGTGGTCTCTGGGCTTTTATTTGCTCATGTGATTGTATAACTTCCACCCCGTCTTTCCTTGGGACCATTCATTCAGCCATTCTTTCCTTGCGTTTCTGTTTATGATGGTACAGGTAGAATCATATGAAACAAGAGAGTTTACTTGTTTTAGTGATGTTCCTTTCTTGGCTGATTTGTCTATTTTATTGTGAACATGATTTGCGATCAATACTTATTGAAGCTTCCTCACATATTTTCTCTCTCTCTCTCTCTCTCTCTCTCTCTCTCTCTCTCTCTCTCTCTCTCTCTCTCTCTCTCTCTATATATATATAT
>JASKDV010184369.1:1547-12198 GCA_032466395.1 Aegires albopunctatus
ACACATTGTACATGCTATTATTCTCTCTCTCTCTCTCTCTCTCTCTCTCTCTCTCTCTGGTGACACAGAGCCACATAATGTAAAAACACCACCCCTGATTAAAAAAATGACTGATTTCAAGAAAAAACAAGGTCTATTCCATGTCTAAATTAAAACATTTTCATAAAAATTAAACTTTCAACTGAAACTTGTGAGCTGAAAATCAGGCTCTGTGACTCTTGTCTCACTGAGATACTGTGTCACTGGGGGTACATTGACTACAGTGAATGTGGCAACCCCTTTGATTTAGGGAATCTCAGTGACTGCTTAAGTCTCTTATATATATGCGATCAGTGGTTTTAATACATTTTGTTGGTATCAGTATGTTGATTTATGATTAAATTTCATCTTCCACATTTTTAGCTTTCGAATGTAGAAAAGAAATATGAGGTACTGTGGCTGGGAATGTAAACCTTCTCATTCTCAAGTCCAGACACATATTTACATAATTAAATTTAAGTATATATATTATTATGCTACATCTCATTTGGTTCCATAATGAACAGAGGATTAGAGGTTAGGCAAAGTTGTTGTGGAGGTAATGATAGTGAACTTTTTATGTGTTACTTACATAATATACAGTCCCACCTGCCATGGGGTGCATCTCCTTTTGAGCAATGCAATGCAATGTTCGCTCCAAAATTGAAAAATTTAGTTTATGAGAGGTCAAGTAGATGTTGATCATTGTTCTTGATGGACGCATGTAGCGATACTGAGGGCCACTCACAACACTGCTCAGGGGCATGACCTATTTAAATAATAGTTCCTATTTGAGGGCATCAGGGGACTAGGAGTTATCACAGTTCAAACACGAGAAACTCAAGCGGCTCCACTCACTGACACTGGTCGGCTGGTGACTTGGTGAGATCATATCTCGTTAGACATAAAAAAAATTATCTCGATAACCACTGGTCATTGGCGGTGTGTCCTTAGGTATGACACTTTGCATTTTCTTCCTCACTCGACTCAGGTGTGTATGAGGGCTGTTAAGACAGCGTTGTCTGTGTCTGAAAATTTTAAAAGTGCCTGAGAGGCTGTTGGTCTTGTCCTATGTGTCCTGTGTTGCTGTCAGCTAATGGAAGTGAAAAAGTCATTGTAAAAGCACTTAGAGCATTTGGTGATAAGCATTATCTAAGTGCACTTTTAACTTTAACTGAACTTTTTTTGACCTGTCGGTAAAGGGTAGAGCAGAATAATAAGTTTGCTATCTAATTTAATCCAATCACTTAATTTACTTATATATTTACACTTACAGTGAAACCCCGATATAATACTGCTTTCCTAATTACTGCTAACACTGCCTACCGCCAGCCTTTCAACTTGGTACATCAATTTCCATATACAAAAGTTTACCTTTGTCTCGATTTACCGCCTTCCGCCAACGTTTGGCAGGAACAATCTCTTTAACAAAGTCAATAAAATATGACTTGATATTATATCGCCAATGTAACCGATTTAAAAATATATATATGTTTATGAAAATTTTTTAAAATCACAGACAACACTGCCATTGCACGAACACCGAAATAAGGCAAACTGCCTGTCATTTGATGTAGAACTACACCATAGCTTTCGCATGAGGTTAGTCTAATTGCTTATACATGTAGTACTAATAGCCTTGCTAGCGTCCCAAGTCCTCGCCCACTGACAACATCACGGCCACTGTCTACTCAGTGGGA
Source organism: Aegires albopunctatus (assembly GCA_032466395.1). Classification (NCBI taxonomy): domain Eukaryota; kingdom Metazoa; phylum Mollusca; class Gastropoda; order Nudibranchia; family Aegiretidae; genus Aegires; species Aegires albopunctatus. The sequence continues at coordinate 3,266 of JASKDV010184369.1, forward strand.
TGCTTGTCAATGTGATGTCATGACAATCACTGAGAATGTCTGTGTCACCAGTGGCAGTTGCATTGCATAGACAGCTCTGCCCTTATACTTATACGATAAAAGGACGAATATCATTGATGAAATATAGTGATATTCGTCCTTTTGTCGTATGAGGGCAGAGGTTGGTTTATCTAGCTGACTTTGGAAAAGTGGGGGAAAATTTCGCCAATACTGGAACTATTGCACTATCGGCAATGGGGGTCTAAAATGATTTTTCATTAACATCGACATCACAACACGCACAAACACAAATATAGTATTCGCACACATCCATACCTAACATAATACTTTGTTACTTAAACAAGCTAAGCTTCCATCTATTTAGTTCAACTCAATCCGGCACACGTATGGTACATACTTGCTGTCTCTGGTACAACATATGAATTTAGGCCTACTCCCGATGTTATTCATTACATGGCCATAACTTGATCCAAAGTGTAGGAGGTAATCTGCAAGATCATTCTGCTGGTGAGCTGTTGTCTTGTTCATGCACGTATATTTTTTTGTGTTTGCTTGTGTGGAGGAAAGTCTCCATAGTTTTATCACTGTCATTATGGCATTGTGAATAGATCTAATATTGAATGGGAGGAGGGAGTGGTGGGGGGGAGGGAATAACCAAAAAAATCATGCTGCCCCGGTATAACGCCAAATCGCTATACCGGTACCGCCAATTTTTCGTTGGAACGGATGTAGGCGGTATATCAAGGTTTCACTGTATTTTTATCATCATCATCATCATTATTATTATTATTGTTATCATTATCATCATCATCATCTTTAATATCGTTCCTTTTTATACAGTAGTGACCAGCTATATCCAATCGCCTGGCAGCATCAAAAGCGGCTTCTTTGCCGAAAAGACACTGTGTCTCTGTATATTTGATCTTGTGATATGTAACGAAAAACAATTAAAAACACACCTTATTCTATACTTGCACATTCATTCGAGACCATATGACCATTTCGCTTCAATGCGGTGAAAGAAGGGTCAGCCAGTGAGTAATGCATTGACACCTGGATGACAAAAGATGTAATTCTTTCCATCTCATAAAGGGATGAAAGAAGGGGTGAGGGTGGTCACTATGGAGAGGTGAAAGGCGATTGGCCTACATTGTAAAACTAAGGGTGAGCCAAAGTAAATGGGTGAGAAGTGAATGACATCATGATGGCGTTATATATATGTCCTACTTATACTACTATGCAATGAAATAATGTACATGTCCTGCTCAATTCAAACCCTCATTTTGTTCAGCTTATTACAAGGGCGCATTCATTCCAATTTATTTTAATGGACTAATTTTGGCTATCAACAGAAGAATGTTGATGAGTAGTAAGGTATTTTCGCCAAGCAAAATGCCACATAGGCCAGGCGACATTCCTGACTTTCAACTGGCCACATGTATAGAGGTCTGTTTTTAGGTGAAAAAAATTTATATTTTGCGCTTTAAACTTCCACATAGGTGAAACGGACTATAGCCGGTCACAACTGACTATACTTATATATTCATTGTTCTAAACTTTTACTTCTACTTCTACCAAGTTTTTCATATTGTCTTTGACTCTTGAGTCAAATTCCAACTCCATCAATATCTGACATACCCAATATCTGCTTGATTTTGCTTTCATTTATGAAATCTGGGAGAATAGTAACACCATTGCATACAGCGTATAATAAAAAAAATTTTTTTAATCCTATTACTATGCCATTGTCTTTTTATCAATTCCATTTTTTATTGTAGCAGGTCGCCACTTACAATCAGCTTCATAACATGTTGCGTATGAGGCGGGCCTTGCGACTTTTTTGCTAGCCATTACTGTTTGCATCGCATTGCACATAAGGAGACAAAGCCTTAATGGTCACCTTTCCACAGCGGCGACCTGTACTAACGGCCTCTGTTCTGTGACACCTTTGCATTATTCCTTTCTTTTTTACCTCTTTGTAACAGTCACCTGTCCAATGCTGCCACAATCATTCCTTTTTTTCCCTTATTTTTTCTTTTTTTTGTGACAACACAGCCTCCTAAGCTGTTCATAGCTGTCACTTCTGTAGAGGTTTCTAAAGAAATCCTTCTCGGCTGCGACGTTACTGACAGCACAGCTTCTATCACTTCTCACTCTCAATAAATGTGTGTAATGAAAAGACAGTGTAGGTCTACCATGCTTATATGGCTAATCAATGCTTGATGTCTTCAAAGATTTTGACCCCTTATATTGACTGGTGATGAGTACCAAACATTGCAATTGGTCCAGTAAACTAAAAAGAACGGTTGTCTACTTTAAGTTTTGTATAGTATAGGGCATAAAAGACTATCAGATACTGAGTGAAGGTTTTGAGGATGTTTTTAAAAATAATTCATTAGAACAGTCTTGAAAGTTTATAGGAGCAGAATAATTGAGACATATAAAAATGAGGTAATGTAATTATTTCAAAAGGGGAGCAGCATGATCAAAGTTTCTTTTGCTTAAGATCAGTTTAGCTGCCGGGTTTCAAATAATTTGAAGTCATTACAATTCCCTGTCATAGAAATTATGTCATTGGGGATGGAGTTGCAATAATCAAAAAGAGAAAACATTAGAAATTACACAAACTTTTAACATGGTTCATTTGATAAATGATTTCGAACAGAACTGATATTTTAAACTTTGCCAGTAAAATTCTGCCCAAGATATTTTACATGACCCCCAATTGACTCGTCACTCTAAATTCTAAGATGAATGAAAAATACAAATAATAACCCAATTATTAAGTCCTCACATTTTTACTACTCTTCATATTATATGTATGGTTCATTCAAAAGATATTTCATTTCATAAAATTTTAAGTCATTTATCATAATATGTCAAAATTTATAAAATCATGCCCATGCCCTTTGGTATAAATCAAAAGTATCTGCATCATCAATATACATGTATTCTGGTCTGGATGTTGGTGGCATATCAGGATTTCACTCCAATTTCAAATTGCTTATCATGCTTTATTTAAAAGTCTTGAAATTTCTTTCTTCTTTTCAGAGGACAGCTGTCGGAAAAAGCTTAAAAACCTCAAGGACAAAATGAGGGTTGTATGTAACAGACTTCCCAAAACGTCAAATGGCCAACCAGCATTTCATTTGGCAGATGAATTTGTTCAATGGCCATATTACAAGCACTTGTTATTTATGAAAGATCAATTTGTAATGCGTGAAACACACAGTATTGATGATCATCTTACCGCGGAAGCAGAAGCATCTTTTGATGAGGATTCTGATTCTCTTCCTCTACAATTTGATACCACTGATGATGGTGTAGAGAAACTTCCTTCGCAGTCAACAGAACAAGAATTAGGAGAAATTAGAAGAGAAAAGAGACGTTTTCCAACATCAGATTACCCCCCTAGGCCCGTCAATAATAAAAAGAGAAATTTTCAAGTTGATGAAATTTATATGAAAATGGACAAAGGTGAGAAGGACAGCATGTTAAATATGATCGTGGCAGAGAGAGACTCATTATTAAAAGAGAAAGATGAATGGTCAGCTTTTGCTGATTCCATCGGTCATGACTTGCGAAGGATTACAAATCCATACCTTATTGTGTCCATCAAAAATGATATTAATAAATTGATAGGTGAAACCGTTTTGAAACAATTGAATATGGATTGTTCTGTGTCAAGTGTTCGAAGAGAAAATACTGCTGCATCTGCTATTGGACAACAGCAGCAGTTACCCTCAACTTCTTCAACCTCAGCAAATTCAGGAGAGATTAAAATTGAAGATGGCTATTAAATATTTTATACTTTTATTTTTAAGATCAGGCTTCTCAAATATAGATAAAGGTGCTGTTTTTAAATTCATTGATTCAAACTAAATGGTTAAGAAGGGTGAAAAGTTAAATGCTTGAATTTGTTTATTGGGATTGGACGTGGATAAAAGCTTACAATGAATAAGAATCTTAATATACTTTAAATGTTTGTTACAGGTACTTAATTATTTTGTAATGATTATTTGGTAGAAATTTAGGTTGAGATTTCACATACCGTATTACATACATGTAATTCAAAAACTTATTTTGGATATATAATAATAATATATGTATTATTATGCACCGGTACCACATTCTTCCCTGAGATCACTCATTGAAAGTTGATCAATTTTCATTTTGTTTTGTCATTGAGTCCCTGGAAATGACTCTGAGGACAATTCCTTTCTTTATCAGGATCAGAATGTGATTTAATTTTAAGAAGTTTTAAGAAAATAGTTGTTTATAATACAGTGCATTCTGTTTATATCGATATCGCTGGGACTTCCAATGCCAATATATGTCAACATAAGCAGGATGTCAATACAGTTGAACCCGCTTAATCCAAATCGGTCGAGTGTCTGAAAATATTTTGGATTACCCAGGATTTTGGAATAAATATAACCGAAAATGCCTAATTGCAATTATCCAATTTACGGGGATGTATGGGGTTTTTCTTTACAAATATTACAGAACAAAAATGGGGCTTTGAAATGAGGCAATATAACTTAATATAAGTGAGATGTTGATATGACTATGATCGGTGTCGATATGTGGGCTGGTCTGTCGTTGAATAAGACCAGTAAACCCTGCCTGTATCTGATGAGCCATATTGGCTCTGTTTTGTTACTGTAAGTAATTTTAAAATTTTGTTTAATGTTAGGCTATGTGTTTATGAATGCCATTCAGCAACTTTTCCTAGCATTCTTCCATTTTATTGCCTAATATATATAGTTTATAGAGCAATTTATTGGCAAAACTGATTTTTAAAATTATATATAATTAAATATATATTATAATATATATATATATTTATATCGAAAAATGTCACCACCTGAGGAGTGTCTATAGGTACGAAAAAAAGGTTTAAACTAAGTATTTCTATATTTTATATACATGTATATAGGGTTTAAGAGGCGACTAAAGGTTGAGTAGGAACTTTTCCTCCCATATTCTGTGCTCTGTCTTCTGTCTTTCAGGCTCTTTTGTCCCCCTGGAGAGGACACCATCATGGTGTATCCTTCCCGGACATGGCCTCTCTTGCTGCTTGCCAAAACAAGGTTCTATCCTGTGCTCTCCTGTCATTTACTATTATTATTATGCTAGTATCCAGTCCAGGGACCAGGACTATATTTTAATTCTTCATGCTATAGATAGATTCACTTTCTTTCTTTCTTTTTTTTAACACTGTTAAAACATGTAGTTGCAACACTGGCTGCGTGCTTTAGCTTTAATATTGGTAAATTTAAACATCACAGTGATTTTTGTACTTCCTCTTCTGTTCTATTTTGGGATAATTGAATTATCTTCTCAAGTAGGGTCTTTGGCTTTAGAAATTATCAACAGACTGGATAAATATAAACAAGATTAAATATCTTATTTATTTATCTCTTTGCAAGGGCAAAGTCATTTTTCATTTATTCATTTGACATTTATGTAAATTATTCAACTTTTTTTTTTCAGTCATGGAACAGACATTATGTTTGTAAGAATGCAATGAAAAAACAAATCATTTAGGCCTAATAAGAAAAAAATAAATGGGAAGATTGACTGACAATCGGATTGGGTTGTATAAATATGTAAGCACACATGATGATGTTATGTTATTGCCGTATTATGTTAATACATTCTTATTTCTATAGAAATATGTAATTATGCGACTTCATTGCAATCTATGAAATAAACGAAATATGTCTTAAAATTATTTGTTGTGTTAGACATCGTATTATGTTGATACAATTAACTATTTAAGTATAATATAATGTAGCATACAAAAAAGGTAGTCTGGTGGTAAGCAGGGAAGTTGCAATAAAGTACACATGTGTGTATGTTCAGATTTAGTGTGATTAATTAGTGGGATAAAATGTCATAGAATCATAATGAAAAACAAAAATAATGTTGATAAATCCAGTACGACTACAGAAAGGGTTAAAAAATGCAACAAAGATTGTTTTTGTAGGCCTACATTGTAAATCTTTGAAGTTTCCTTAAAACTGAAAATAGGCAATATTGTCAAGGTTGAAGAAAGTTTTTAAAAGATTTGGATTTAAATAATTGGCCTGAGCAAAATCTAGATAACCCGATATTGGGTAAATTATCATAATACCTCCAGAAAAACGGGTTCTTGTTAAAAGTAAATCACAATTTTCATCAATACTGATTCGCTTTTTAATTAATTAGATAGAAATGGGTGCATCACTTTAAATAGCCCGTTTTACGGATAATAAAATTAAAAGCACGTTTCGTAACTGTGTTCCGATGATCCGGATTTTGCTCGGGCTTCGTCATAGGCCTGCTTCATGTTTGTTGTTTATTTTGTTGTTTGTTTTTTCTTCATTATATTATTTTGATAACTTTCCTTAGGTCCGCCAAAAAAAGAAAGAAAAAAAAAAGAAGAAAGAATATGATTCAAAATCGTCCGCTTCAAAAAGTAACCTGTAGGCCTACATAATTCTACCTAGAACACAAAGTGAAAAGTTATTGTTAATAATGTTAAGGTTAAGAGTATTAAGACGCCTCGGCCATTGATTGACGAGATCATGAAAGTTGGAACTTTATGTTTCAAGTTTGTAAAAATGCAGACTTGTTTTAAGTATTGTAAGGCAAGGGGTCAGGATTATTGTAGAAGTAGAAGTAAAAACGTATCAACTCTAAAGGTTAAGTGTGACAAATGGTGCATATCCCTAAAACATAATCCAAAGCAAAAGGGTTAAACTTCCGCCCACCCCCCACCCTTCATCCCAATCCCCCATGTTGTGCCATGGTCGAGTAGTTAGTTCGTGGTTGATCATTGATAGTAATACATAATATATACAAAGTAGTAATGATGTTTCTAGTACTCTAGTGATAGGCTTACTCAGTGTGACTGATTCCATTCGCTGACGCTTGGCCTAGTTAGTTAGTATTACTTTGTAGTACACTAATATTATGGAGTCTTTGGTAAAGTCGCCTACTCATACACATTTTTATTCACTTATAATTAAGAGTACCGTACCCAACGAAACATCTTGTTCATAGATGCTATCCGGTGAGTTGAGACCATTGTCACTGCCATTAGAAAAGCGCTGCAAAATTGGTTGCTTAACTGTATGCTCCCCAAGGAGTTGAATTATCAGAGCGAAGGTCTATCAGGGGAGATAGGATGGGGGTAACTTATGTAGGCCTAAAGTCCTGTGAGCCGGCTCTTATTTATACTAGTATAGGTAAATGACCACATGTATAAACTTGTGTAAAGAAATTACACTGTTGGCAAATTTTGTACGGTACCAATTCTTAATCTTAGCGCAAGTGGCATTTGGTTAAACAATTGAGTTGTAGAACGCATTTATGTTTTGTAGTTTGTAGGCTTTTACTTTTACTAGTTGTGCTACCTGTAGTTTGGATAATCTACGAGTGACGCGAATTGTAATACTATAATCTATAATAACTTGTGGCATATTGTGCTAGTTATGACTTATTTCAGTTTCAGGGGTTCCAAACGTTTTCTTTATTTGAAGTTATTTATATTTATTACTTTTGCTAAATTGTCAAATCCAATATTTCGGTTTTCGAATCCCTTAAAACTAAAAAAAGGTGATCTCGCATACTCAGGGAATTCGCGCACCGCCCAGGTTGGTGGGAATCCCTGACTTATTTGAATGTTAAGATTTATCTTATAAAGTAGCCTAATAATAGTAGGGTTGACTTTTACTTATTCATCATATGTAATAGTAATACACTTACTATTACTACATAGGTACACACAAGATCTGTTAAAAAACAACTCATCTGCACGATAATATGTAGGGCCTATAGTAGACTGATGTGATAAAAGTAAATAAAAAAGTGTGTGTTGTTTGTGGAATCACACATTTATACACACTGACACACAAATCAAATAAACGCAAACAAACTTAAAGGAAGTACACAATACACAACACAAATTTGAGAAACACGAGACATTAATTGTTTATTATGACAATGACAATAAATAGGCTCAACTCAAAAGTCTCCGAACTGTTTGTGTTATGTTTTAAAAGACTCGCCGATTTCATCAGCTGTGTATATATAGGATTTCGTTAGTTAAACAAAAGGAAGTGCAGTAATACATACAATCTAAACCGATAAGACAATGTAGGTGGTAAGATACACCACAATGCGAATTGAAAGTTCGAATTCTGAAACACCTCGGTACATAATAAACTAGACTGGTAAATTTTCAGACATGATTTCATTAATAGTAGCAGTAGCCTACTGTAATAAAATAGGCCTTGTCAATAACAAAAAACTATAATATTGCTTTAAATAAAGGACTAAAATTAGATCAAATGTTGGACTGCCTGCCTTACCTCGGAAAATATTCGCAAATGGGATTTATAATTAAAGATGACAACATTGAAAGTGACGTAGGCCTAAGCCTATAAATATAAAGCCTAAGCACAGGCAGTCCAGAAGGAGCTATCTATTTAGGCATATCTTTGGCGAAAGGCATAAGATTACGAATCAGTAGATCAATCACTAAACTTAATCCTAGGCCCGGTTTCCATTTTTACATTAACGCATACACACATAATATAGAGAGGTACATTTTTTATTAAGCGAATTCAAAATGGTTAAATAATGACATTATTAGGATTATATGTATTACTAGCAGAGTACCCGGCGATGCCCGGGAAAGAGGAAAAAATAACTTATTTGTAAGTTGTAAGGGATTTTTTTTTCCCCTGCTGAACCAGTGTCCCCCAAGTGAACCATGAGTGGTCTCAATATGAACCAGGTCTGATGATACAATGATGTTATATATAAGTTACAATTAGGCCTGGTTCGAATGCAGACAGCACATGTTTCGGTTGGGTGACACTGGTTCAGATGGGGGCCCAACTCAATTGAAGAGGAACTTCATAATTAAGTACACATAAAAA
>JASKDV010184380.1:0-12196 GCA_032466395.1 Aegires albopunctatus
CAATAAAATTACACCTTTGGCCCCCCCCCCCACTCTCTCTCTCTCTCTCTCTCTCTCTCTCTCTCTCGCTCTCTCTCTCTCTCTCTCTCTCTTTCTTTCTTTCTTTCTCTCTCTCTCTCTTTATTTCTCTCTCTCTCTCTCTCTCTCTCTCTCTCTCTCTCTCACACACACACACACACACACACTCAAACTACGCTAGACAGGACCGGAACGTACTATCTTTGACTATTTGCAATACATTCCTTTCTTAACACACATACACACTCACACACAAGCACATATGCACCTACATCCTCTTTCCCATTCACGAATACACACCATCACACACAAACACACACACATCAGGACAGGAACGCAGAAAATAAAATAAAGTCATGCAGATAATGAAACCGATCTAATCTGAGAAATTGAACGCCTAAAAATGAAAAGAGCGTAAAATTATAAATCTTCAAGTTGACATTTCATAATATGGCCGTGCACACCTTTAGATATCAACATATTTTTTCAAATATTTGCTATATTTTTTAGGTTGTCGCGTTTGGATTTGTATAGCTAGTACATGTTGGAAAGTTACTCTTATTGTTATATGATATATGATGTCTCAAAGTTATGGTTTTAAGTCCATAAACAAACTGGTACAAGTATTACAATATGTCTTGCTATCCTGGTTACAATGATAGAAATGAGCCTTTACGTATTTATCAACAAATGATGACGTCATATTCCTGCATTTCTCTTATGATAAGATCTGCAGTGAACACCCCCCCCCCTCTCCCCATTTTCCTCCACATCTAAACTTAAAGTCTACGCAATGCTAATGCTCTCTAAGTCTAAGTGCAAGTTGGTCGTCATTTGATATTAAAATTAATGACGTCAATAACCCTTTCTATTTTAGTTATGTCGTAAAACGCATTCGGGACAACAAAAATAATATGGAAGATCTCATAAGGCGAATGGCAAACGAATACCTCCAGCTTTCAATTATTAATGATACTATTAAAAAGGCAATCCTATAAAACAACTATAGAATTTGAAAAGACACCCGTTAAGATCCACCCTTAATACGGTGTTACTATTAACACGTTGTCTCAGAATTGTCAAGTTTCCCCTGGCTTCATCCTTCCGTAACACCTATTTGGTAATGATAGCAAGATTAAGCACATATGAAAAGAATTCTAAAAGACGAGCAGACGAAAAAGACGTCCATTTCTTGCGTGTAATTTTCTTTAAATAGCTGTCAGATCACGTGCAGGGAGCTGATATCATTCAGATAACCTTGATGGATCGGCAAGGCTTCGATATGACATTTCTGATCAAAAGCCCAGAGAAGTTGGCTAAAATTAAAGTCTGTAAAGCTGATTTCACTTCAAGGGCGACAATCCCACCTGCTTCCTTATCCCTCACGCTACTTGTCAAAACTTTCCAAATCTAAGCTGCTTCCGGTTGTGTGCGCATGTCAGGCCTGGTGTAAGCATTCCGATTGGTTGTCGGACCAGGCCAGAGGTGACCGATGCAATTCAAAATTTTCTTATACTTTTATTTGCATTGCTTTAGATTCATTTGAAAGTTGGTTGTTATTTGGAGAATGGAAAAATGGAAGAAGATGGAAAGGGTTTTGGTCAATTTATTAAAAAAGCCAATGTCTACTTGTATTTAAAAATGTCGATGACTCCCAGAACTAGCAGCAAGTAATGTAAAATAAGACAATTTGGTTCCCTGACCTTGATTACGTATATAATATATATAATTGTATATATAAATGAAGAGTAAAGATAATATAATTATATAGATGATATTATTCAAACAATGCTAAAGCACTGGTTCCAACATGTTGACATAGATTACAACCTAAATGATAGCATCAGGCATGAATATTTATGGAGAATAAAGTATCAGTAAAATCCTCTATGACAAATTCTGTGGACCAAAATAATGTTTAAAACATAGGCATATTATCAAAAAAATTATGATAAATGGGAAACCAAACTCGATTGTTTTTGCTCTAGTTTTGTTTTTGTTTTTTTTTTTTTTTTGTTTTTTTTCTTCTCAATTAATGTTGTTGTTGTTGTTGTTGTTATTGTTCGTTCGTTCGTTCGTTTTTCTTTTCTTTTCCATTTTTTATTTACATATACGTTTCATCGATTTCTTGTAATTTAATCATTTATTTTGCAGGAGGATGAGGGTTTGGGGGTTCAATGTTTCAGGATGCAAGATGGAAGAATGGGGGGCACGTACATTCAGTGATATGGATAATTAGATTCAAATCTAGCCTATTATAAGGCAGTCATTTGAAAGACCCCATGAAGGTTTCAATACGAAAAACTGATTAAACATACAGAAAATTGAACGAGGTTATAATAAAGAAGCCATAAGAATTCATGTGAACTATGGTCTAAATTAGAATATTATATCGATACGTGTTAAAACACTTTGGCAATTTACCAAGTCTTATAGTTTAAAGGTAATAATATTAATATAGACCACACCCAAAACAAGTGAACTTTTACCCTGACTCCCTGAGCCAATATTGCATAAACACACACGCATACGCCACAGAAACCTATCTTTTTTCAACCCTCGCCCACCGCCACCCCATACCCTATCCTATTCATGGTACATAGTTTGCTGCCAATGGTTGAAGATCAGTGAATAGAAATAAAGAGCGTCCTATTTATTGAAAGAGACGTTTGGAAGTTATATGAGTATGATATCGAATAAGCGTTGAGGGGGAAAGGGAGACAAATAATGTTATAAAACACTATTAACTAAATCGTGACAAACTTTAGAATGGGGGAACAGAAGCAAAAGAACTAAATCTAGACGTACAGAGCCTTACAACGCAATGTCTAAGAAACTCAATCTTTGCAGTAGTCGAGGACTCTGTTGAAATAAAACCTTTGCCTCGGTGTTGTATTGTTTCCTGTTGATAAAAAAACTAGGCTCTCGATATAAATATCTTTGGATCTTAAGCCTTTTTATAATTTTATAATGAAATCCTTACTGTTAATTATAAATGTACAGTCTTGGTTACGCGAATATTGCTTTGCCTATACTAATGACTGGGGGTCTCACAGATTGTTCTTGCTGATATTCGAATGTCATGCAGAGGTCACAATAACTGTAATTAGAGCTGACTGGTCATCAAAGCTAAACCACATTATGATAAAATAATATGAAATTGGAATGGGTGGAGGAAAACAACTGGTGTGATGTGTGATAAGAGAGTCCCCGGAAGACTAAAAGGAAAACTAAATAAGTGGTAGTAAGACCAGCTATGTTTTATGGATTGGAAACCGTGGCTATGACAAAGAACAATGACAAGGAACTAACTGGAAGTGGCAGAGATGAGGAGGATGTTTCGATGGTCCCTTGGATGGACAAGAAAGGATACATTTACGAACGAACGGATCAGGAAGATAGTGGAAGTAGAAAACATCTCAATAAATGCAATAGAGAATAGACTGCGATGGTTTGGTCACATTAAAAGAAGAAAGGACACATATGTGGGTAGGAGGGTATTGGAAATGGCGATAGATGGAAAAAGAAGGAGAGGCCGCCCGAGGGAAGGATGAATGGATAGGTTCAGAAGTGACGTAAGGGAGTTGGACCTGGAGGAGGACGACACAACGGACCGGCAGACATGGAGAGGTGGCATTCGGGATAGCAATTCTACAGATTGTAGGACAGACTGAAAGAAGAAGGGAGGGACGAGTGACTTCACGAGGTTCCAGCATATGAATCTCTTCCTGAAATCATGGCGGCCTCTGAATACGATTAGCATTGTAATAATAATAGTTTGTTAATTATCTGGGTTCTCTCAACTATACTACACGCAACTTGTTATAGAAATAAAGGGTATGAGGCAATGGAGTTTATATAAATCATAATTGTAAACATGTATACTATAGGATAACCCCAAGAGAGAAAGCCAATATTCAAACAAAGGAAAACATGAAAAAAAATTATAGTGAAGCAAGAAAGAATTGAACCAGCAATCTCTGCGCGGCACCCAATCGCCTTGCCAAAGCAGTGAGAGTGTTCCTAACCAGTTTGACCACCGAGCACAATCAAGGAATTCAATTAATTTTGTCTCATTATAACGTGAAATAATTCTATAGATCTCCGCGACAATTAAAAGCTCGTACTAGCAGAAGAGAAAAACAAATCCAATAAAATTAATGTATTGGGCTTTAAATTGTAACAGCAAAGGGAAGTAGCTAAGGGAACAAAATGAAATCAACCCATTATCGATACTCCCTTCAGAGATTACAAGTTATGAATAAGCAAACTTGGATGGCTCGTAATAAAAGTCAGAGGGTGGATTTCGCAAATCTCTTTATAGCTTTGTTTTAGCCCGTTGGCTATGAATTATTGATACCTTATTCATCTCCTTTGTGGGGTTGTGCATAATATCGTGTATCAAGCAAAACTAGGGGAAAAGGGTAATATTCCTTATTATCAAATTGGAATGATCCAGCCATCTTCTCAACTGAGTTTCCAGCTTTCTTTAATCTTACTCGGTAGTTCTTTAAACTGAGTTAACGTACAGCAATAATAATAATAATAACAGTACATTTATATAGTGATTTTTACCTAGATTTCTAGGTCTGAAGGCGCTTAAATAAAACTCGACATCAATAACATTCATAGTAAAGAGATATAATATTATACACCATTTATTGAAGATTACTAGATTAAGAGGAAAAGAGAATACATAATGATATACACATATTACATGAACAATTTAAACTAGATTATACAGATAACAAAGCTAAGTCACAGGTTAATCTAAATATTTTTTTTAAAGATTTTATGCTTTCAAGCGTTTTTGTGAAGATTGTAACATTACATGCGAGCCTCACTGATGCCGGAAGAGAGTTCCAAATTAAACGTCCGGTCATTCCAAAACTTCTGTCGCCGTAAATCGAATATTGAGATCTTAAATTTCTTGAAGGTGTGTGTGGATTTAGTATTTCTCGAATATACAAGTGACACGAAGGGTCAAAAGAATTGACGAAAAAAATAATAAGAAGACAATAAAATAAAAGAGAGCCGTTGTATTCGAGCCTTGCTTTAACTGGCAACTAATGAAGCGATCTTAACGTGTCATTTGAGTTCATATTGAATCGTGATTTTCCAAGAACAAGTCTTGCGGCATTATTTTGAACTCTTTGAAGTTATTTAAGTCTTCCATCTGTGATACCCACAAGCAGAGAATTACAATAATCAAGCCGAGAAAGAATCAGGGATGATACCAGTGCGTCAGTGTACCAATATTACTACAAATTATTATTGTTGCAGTCATGTACAAGGCAGGGCTGTAACATATAACACCTCTCCCCCGCGGTGTGGTGGCCGGGGATGCGGGATAATGGGCCCCGAGACCCAGCGGTCCACTTTGAATTTAAACTGAATTTTGTCATTTTTATATTTGAACAAAAGTAATGTATATTATGATGAATAATTATTTTTTATATTATCTGAGTTCCAGTGGTCATCTAGCCCAATGAGGGGGGAGGGGCGGAAGTGATATTATTATGACACTGTTACTAGGGCGGTACCCCACCCAAAGAGTGCTTGATAACTTGAACACTGGTATAATGGAGCCGGCCATTTTACCTTAAAATATTTTTGTAGTTCTATAATACTACAAAAAATTATCTTATCAGGGTTAAAAGCGATATACGACTAATGCCTTTAAATTTCCTTTAATGCATCTAGAGGCAAGCTCTATAACCAACGCAATTTAAAAGAAATGTATTTTATCCAATACATTATTACCCTTTATTATCTGAGCCATATATTATGAGAAAAATAGAACATGACCTATGGATATTCATAATTTATTGTTTAGTAATGCAAAGACACATTATAATATCCATAAATTGTGGTGTTATGTCCCAACCCAACCCCAAATAATCTATAACATCTGTACATACTTTTGACAAGTTTGTGCTTTCCCGTCATAATTTTGTTTGTAAGATATGGATGACGTGACATGTAAAGAATAGGTTCACTACAAAATGTTATTATATGATAAAACTGAAACCAAAATGGTTATGAATGCTCCAAATAATTATGCTGATCTTACTGAAATATCGCCCCAAGAGGCGGAATAAGAACGAACCACCAATTCTCCTTTCCTCCATCTCTTTCTTTTCCCCTTATTCATAACATATCAATATTCTGGTTCCACTCTATCAACGTCAACGACCTACATCAATGATATTCTTATAACACGCCTTTAATAATACGCTTATTACCATACATAATCGTGGGGGAGAACAACTCTTAACAGCCCTTTGAATATTGGAAGCTATTAGCATCTTCACGGGAATAAGATTCATCGCCCATAGTCTTGGGGTCGTTGATCCTTGATTCCCTGGCAAGAATTAGCGATTCCATCTGTGCCATTTGATGAGATGAACAAAAGGCTGGAGGAATAATTATTATAACATGGAATTTTCAGGAAAAGGCGAAATGAGAGGAATCGTAAATAAGGGGGTATTCCAGTACTCCCAGTGTTTATCAATCATCCCGGCAAAGACAGGGAGAGGAGAAAGAACTTCAGAAGACATTGAGAGTAGAATAAAGGGTGAAAAGAGTGAAGAGCAGAAAAGATTACATACTGTATTTGAATTTTAGAGATAGCAAATTACTCTTTAAGATTACTCTATATCTTTGGTGTAGAAAACGCTTAAGTACCATGATTGCGGAGCAATAAAGCATCGAGCACATTTAGTGGGAACGGGCTGCGGTATTTAAAAAAAAAAACTTCAAAGAGTTCAAAATAATGCAGCAAGACTTGTTCTTGGAAAATCACGATTCAATATGAACTCAAAAGACATGATAGGATCGTTTCATTGGTTGCCAGTTAAAGCAACGATCGAATTCAGGGTTTCTCTTTTTTGTTGCAATTCTTTTGACCCTTCTTCTCCCTTGTATAATCAAGAAATAGTAAATACATACACACGTTTTACAAAATCTAAGATCCCAAAATTCTAAATTTGTAGCAGTTCCAAACACCAAACCGAAAAAAATACGGCGACAGAAGTTATGGAAAGATCGGTCAGCTTAGTAGTAAATCTTGCCAGATATGTATGACTACATTAGAATATTACATTATTACATTAGATCTTGTCAGATATGCAGGACTAAATTACATTATAACACAGTAGATCTTGTCAGATAATATGCAGGACTACACATTTTTATCCTCTTATTTATGTAAGTATCTTCTGATTGTGTCAAGTATGATCTTGTGTTTATTAAGTCTTAGGGTTATGCTGACGAATAGTTTTACTTGTCAAATTCTATTTGCGGTAACAAAAGTCTCAAGTTGCCTCCTACATCAATTGAATCGAATAACAAAAACAAAAATAAAATAAGCTAATCGTTCGTCAATCGCCATTCGTAACGTCATTCGCCATTGTGCAATCAGACACTTTAGCATCATGGTCATTACTTATTTAAATATTTCCAGCGCAGTTTCATGGTGAAATTTGCACAGATCGATGAGCACAAATCTTTTTTGGAATATTGTCATCGGAATCAGCCTCTCCGGAATCTGTTAAGTTGAAAATACATTGTATTTTGCTCTACGAGAAAGATGCCATTTTAACCACATAGTGCAAACATACTTTATTTCCGTTCTAATGGCTTTTTCGGGAATTAAAAGGTGTAAGGTCTCACCGAAATGTTGTATAATATTATTATGGTTCATGTTCCTTGGTTCATTTTTGTTCCTTGGGTAAAGTAATAAACATTTAACGTACAACACTACTTTTGAAGATCTTCATTCAAACTATATGTTAACAACTGTCTTTACAGAAAAGGCTAGATCTACTTGTTTAATGTCATTCGGGTGGGGAAAATTCCTTGAGACTTTTCAAGGACACGTTGTCGTAAGATGTACAAGTGGCTAAAAAATGGATGGCAATTGACAAATAAAAGAAGAAATATGAATCTAGTTCTGTAAGCCTAGACGGGTTTTTAACTATGGGAACGGATCATGAAACAAGCTTATTGGGTAATGAAAATGTGTGTCAACCAAGACAAAGGTTATAAGGGGAAATAGTACACATGATTATTTCCCTTTGGACATAAACAGTAGTTAAGTTTTTTTTAAAAATAATGTACTACCTTGGCCCTATTGAATGCTGTTACATTCAATACATTTATAAGGTACATGCTAGGAAGGTGTAATGTTTAAATATAAAACAGTGTGGGAATCTTGGGAATTAGGGGGCAAAAGGACACCCGAAAGAAGCACTGTAAAGACATTGCCGAGAAAGGTTGGAATGATGGGCATGCACTTGATGCAGGCAGTGATGACAACAACAGCGCGTGGTTGCAAGTCGGAGAGATTGTTTCAATAAAGTCATCTGTTGACTAATGGAGAATGATTTTTTCCTTTATTCCCCCAACGAAAAAGCCATTTTTAAAAGTTTAGATCTAAGCTTTTCATTTTACCATTCTTTTAATATGTTTTCATTAATACCGGGTCGAGAATTTTCATTTTCGCACAATTCTTGATAATGCTCACCACATAAATAAAGATCAATATTATCAAGCTATATCTCCTCTCTAGATCTAGCTTGATATTATTAGAAGCTGGATCTAGATTTAATATCTAGATAGAGCGTCTCTTACATTGAACCTTATCAAACTTTTCAGGAGAAAGAAAATTTTTTATTATTTTCAACAACAATAAATTGTGATATAAAGTGCATATTCAGAATACATCTAATACATGGGATGCAAGAAATACTGATATTTTCCATAAGTAAAATAATTTGTTTATATGGTTGTAGTTTGATATTTTGTTGCATACCGGGTTTTGTCATTAGCTTTCTGTTTTTTCGAAGAACACCCCGTAAGAGTGAATACAGGGTTCTTACCAAAAAGCCTTGGTAAATATAAAGGCAGTAAGAGCCTATACGGGATTTGGCTTTGATATAATTCCATTGTACTTTTGGATACCGGTTGTCGACAGGGTGTAAATTAATGTTTTAAATAGAAACATCTATTATGAAGTTTGTGAATAAAGGTCAAAAGAATGACTGATTATCAGAAAAGTTATTACCTGCAACATGTATTGTATCAAAGCAGAATAAATTTGGATTCCATTATGGGCCCAACATTAAAATGTTAATCGGAAATTAAAAAAATAGATATTGTAAATACTAGACACTATTGATATAATCATGGTACACACTGGCGATGAGATTTTAATTACACGGTCGAATTAAATTATATTTCTTTTGTTGCGAAAGTCCATGGGAAGATATGATGTTAGCAAGGGCAATGTTTTCCAAGTCAGACGCTCTCTGTTTCCGAAACAAACCAAACCAAATGCTCTTGAGTTTTTAACTGAGGCCATATAAGAAGTACTACACATAGGGAGACGATTTTCTCAAAATATATTTCTCTGATCTTGATCAAATTTACATTATTTTCCTCTTGGTCAATTTTTAGATTTTGATTTGTGACACCATTCCCATGAAATGAACAAAATCGCCAAGAGCAATAATTTCTTTTACACCATATTGTTTTTTGTTTTTTGTTTTGTTGTTTTTTTGTGTGTGTTTCCCTACGTTTCTCACCTAAGAATGCCATTGATCAGAGGTGTAAATACAGTAGCATTATGGAGCACGTTCCTTTCGATGACGGAGTGCATAGAATTATTTTCATTCCGGCAATGCCTTCTTTTCTAGGTTGGTATTAGTCATTTCGTCCAGTGGTAGATTTGAAGGCGTATCAAAGCATGGAGTCAATGCCCCGGTTTCTATTTTGTCCAGCACAGATATCTGAAAAAGTGCAAATTGTTTTAATCCCCTCTCTGGCATTTTCACTAATAAATTAAAATAGTATCTGTTCCTTCTGTAATTCCCTCGTTTTGCAAGATTTTCCGGCTACACAGTGTTAAGTTATATACGGCACGTTTTCTGGTGTAATAAAATACGAAGCTTGTCCATGTGGACACTCGAGACATTATTGCAGATCATAACAGGCACAACTTAGTCTTATCGCTGGATAACAAAGTATTATACCTTTGCTTTGCACTCTGGCCAGTTCCTTTTGTGTGATGTGCATTCGCATTGCAGATCTTTATCTACCGAGGATTGGTTACTTTTGTAGGAAAGGCAAAGTCGCACTGATCCTTTTTGGGACTCTGGAATCCTAAGTGTAACTCCTCTGTGAAAGCATTCCGATACACGGATTATGGCGTTCCTGGCTCTCCCTTTAAATCGCATTCTTGATTCTCCTTAATCGTCAGTGTGTCGGGTAGATGTTGCTTTTGGTTCTTTAATGAAAAACTGTATTCTTTGGCGCAGTTTTCTGTGGTGAGCATGCTTTCCTCGTTTATCCGAAATTACTTCCTCTTTCGAATCACTGGCATTGCTTTTTAGAGCTATGTAAATAAAGCCCTCTTCACAGCTAGGGTGTCAAGAAAAAAGTTCTTGCAGGCAAGTTCTGTGAAACTGTAGGTGATTGTTTGTTGCCATCTTGATGTGTGTTTGACGTAGGTTCTTACTGGTCTTTCCTTATCAACTCACCCCGCGAAAAAAAACAACCCCGTAGCATTTCTTACTGGCTCTTTTTTGGCTCCAACCTTATTCATGGTAAACTTAATGAGAGATAGATTACAATCATCCTCGCTGCTGCTCTCTTTAATACAACATCATCTCCACTAAACTATTCGGAATTGGAGGAATGAATGCTAGATTCACTAAGCTCGTATTCCGACTCCTTGATAAAATTAAGTCATCATCCATTGTAATATCGCACTAAACATCGTACGGTTCTATGAGCCTTCTGATTTCCTCTTTCTCAAAAATCTCAGTTGTTGAACTGTTGAGATGTCAACAATCTGATATATTACAGTTATTAACATGATATAAGTTAGAATTACATTATGAACATATAATTTGCAATCTGTACTAATCCTAGCCATACTTCCATTTTCACAAACAATAGATTTTTCAGCAGTAGATTGGTTACTATATCGCTATGAATTCGTTTGTACAACGGATAATTTGCCCTCAAGGAAGCCAACATTTATAGAGTTGATATAATAATCTCCAATATCTCTAAAAAAAAAAAATGTATAGAATACCACAGTAAAGCCATAGCTTCCTGGGCTTTTATTATTATCATAGCACTAAGACCATTCGTAGCTTATCTGAGTGTTAAAGGACCATCCATGGAACAAGACTCGTCATCCAATAGTTTTGGTACATTATCTTTAAGGGTTAAGATTTCGTTTAGGTTATTATTTTCGATTGACTTCTCTCGATAGGAGTAAAGTTTTTGGTAAAAAGATTTAACTTCATCTATGATCGTTGTTTCATCACTAGTCTCTTCTCATGATTCCAAAATAAGGCTTACAATTCGTTTAGAACAAAAAAATTCTATTTTCAAGATTGCAAAAGTAGTTTGATGGTTTTTCACCACTCTAAGATATGGTCACTCTTCTGTATTGAAGGGTTTAGAAGTCCCACAAAGGGAATGAGGTCAAATAAAGAGGGGGTTCCTTATTGGTTCGAATGGGGGCCGATGATTCTAAATATATCTGGATGTAGATCTACAAATCTCTATAATCTAAATTCAGATGTATCTGCATATTCTTATATTTGCGTACATCTTCTAGATCTAGCATTCTAGATCCAAAGATAATAAAATAACTAAATATATCTTTGCTAGACCTAGATCTATATTTATCTAGATTTAATTATACATTATAGATTTCCTGGTGCGTGTTTTAAAAAGATGGATCCGACTATCCCTCTTCCCAAGAAGTGAACCACAGAGTTTGTGTCTTTTGTTTTTGTATTAATTAACGGTAACTAATAATGAATTATAAAAATGTCCGTGAAGTAGAAGAAATTTAGAGGTACCTCCATGCAGAATTTGAAGAAGATTGGTGTTGTAGTTATTCCTGTAGGCGTGCGCAAAATTCTGGACCTTATTTTTTTAATAATATGATAATTAAACACAGTAGTCAGGCGTAAACTGTACACCCAAATAGATTGACAGTAAAACATTGTGAACAAATTAAGTGAACACTGTTTACTTCAATCCAAATGCTATATCATATTTCACAAAAATTTATCACTTTTGAAAAGAGAGAGAGAGAGAGAGAGAGAGAGAGAGAGAGAGAGAGAGAGAGAGAGAGAGAGAGAGAGAGAGAGAG
>JASKDV010184391.1:0-30770 GCA_032466395.1 Aegires albopunctatus
ATTGAATTTTACCCATGTCCACTACTTTGGTGATATCAGGGTTATCCTAGACTGCCTTGTAAACAGCCAAGGGTTATATCACACATACACATGGGACCTCCGATATTATAGTCCGTCTCCGATAGGACTTGGCACTCTTTGGCGTGGTAGTCGAGCGCCTTAACCACTGAATTATCCGCTCCCCCGTGCGTATATATGGAATTAAACGATGTAGAGATATACATTTATATGACGTGTAATAGATAGTTAAAGATAATAATTATGACATAAATTCTAGTTCCATGTGTGAGGTTCGGTTGGATTGGTCACATTGGTTGATGGTCTTTAAACCCAAATAGATAACTTAGAGAAAGCATATAAAAAGTACGATTTTGTAACTAATAACTTCTTCTTCTTCTTCCTCTTCAAATGAACTGACAAAACTCAACTGGGTCGAGAATTACTGTAAACACCCCCCCCCCCCTAAAAAAATAAAAAAATAAATATAAATAAATTAAATTTAAAAAAAAAATAATTGAAGTATTAGCTTTTACTGTATTATGTTAGCAAACTAATTATATATGTAGTTGTAAGTATTTCATATTGTAGCATATGTCTAAAATTATCAGCACTTTCGCTACTTTTAATATTTGGATTCAATTTATTCCACAATCTAGCAATGCTAGATAAAAAAAGAATGTCTATGGCAATCATTTTTAGAGACATGGATGCTAAATGTCTGACTATCTGAGTTCCTGGTTCTCCCACTGAAACAATTTTGCTTCGTTGATTTTAAGTCGCTTTATTTAAACAATACACACTATCAATAGATGAAGGAAGACTTAGATTTGTAAACCACATTGACAATAGGATAAAACATGGTATATCACACACTTGCAGCTTAGTCGGTGTATGAGTATAAACCGGTGTAACTCCTGACTCAGAATCGAGATCTGGATATGGATATATATAGATCTAGATCTAGACAAAGGATATGTGGATATGGAATTCTATTAGATCTAGATCTAGGTATAGTTATTATACCTCCAATGACACAGAGTGGCAAAATCTATTGTTTAAAGGACTTGAGAATCTAGATCTAAATGTCTAGTTCTAGATCTAAAGATATGGTAGATATACAGAGTGAGTGTACAGCGACACGTTGCATCCAGTGATACATACCCCGGTGTTCTGCTCATCTGTTTTTATTGAGCATAATTTATGTGAACGTTTTAGTCTATACATGAAAAAAAAAAATTTCTCCTGAAATCAGTCACTTTTCAAATCAGAAATATAATATTTAATACATTAGGAATATGAGGATGCTGTGCCACTGGGCTTACATTGAATATTATAGATAATTTAATCTAGAATCTAGATCTAGAAAAGCCAAATTTGATCGAATAGGGAATTCTCGATATCATAGGTTTGAGAACGGAATTCTTTGAGAATAGGATGACCATCTATTTATAGATTTACAGGACAATGGAGCTATGAATAGGATTATAAGGAGGTCTTGTTGTACGATTTGAAAAAAAAAAAAGAAGCTTGTTTGAATTAATTAAGTGCAAAAACACATAAATAACAATAATTTACGCGTATATCGATTCTCCATACACAGTTTCATATTTTTTAGATCTGCCATTCAATCTCTGAGCCAAAGAATCACAATAATCTCCCCTTTGCGATATTCTTTAAAGAGAGGATTTAAGTGGATATATTTGACCATTAATTGCTTTAAAGATTATGACTAAACTATTCACTTGAACATGGTAGCACAATACATAACATGAAACAGTTGTACTGGGTACCCTTAGATGTACAGAGAGCTGTAAACAAAGTAGTAATAATAATATTCTTTAACTTTAAAGCAATCATTAATGGTCACACAATTATATCTCTTTAAATGAGCAAAAGAAAATAACAGAAAAGTAACAGACTCAGGCAGTCAGACATTTAATATCGCTGCATTCCTTTCATTACCATCATCGTTATTGTTATCATCATGAATTTCACCATCAACATCATCATCATCATCATCATCATCGTTATCTCAATCTCCATCATCTTCATCACAAATTCAATTCATGTTAATGGTTTAGTGTGGCACCGTAGTCTAGTGGTAGACATTTGGTCTAGTGATCGAGAGGTCCCAGGTTCGAATCACGCTCGGGCGCGATGTTGAGTTCTTGGGAAAGACTCTTTACATGCATTTCCTTACCGTACCCAGGTGTAAAAATGGGCACCTGGCTATAGGTAGAGGAAGATCTTGTCAATATGCTAGAGTGAGGCGCCTTTCATCGGGTCGCACCTCTGTATGCCCCCCGGGGGGTTGAGAAGTATTTTGGATTGCAATATCCTGTCAGGGATACTCTTTAAAGCGCATTGAGCACATTTATTGGGACCGCGCTATATAAGAACACTCTTTAATAATGTCTTCTTATTCTTCTTCAAATAAACTGTTAATGTTCAAAGTTCAACAAGGTTGCAGCAGCGTCAGGTGGGGTGGGACTCTGGGGCTTCAACCCGTTCTAAAAATTCTACTGTGCTTTGTTGTCTTTAATACGAGCCAACAAGCATGCACTGCGTAAGAATAATAAGGAAATAATCAATTAGCCCCAGCCTCATCTTTACCAACGTGACGCCATAGCTGTGTTGAGTATCAATGTCAATACACTTAAATAAAATACCCCCCAAAAAAAACAAAAAACAAAAACAAAACAACAACAACAACCCCAAAACAACCAAAAAAAAAAAAAAAACTAAAAAAAAAAAACAACCCCCACACGAGCAACCCAAAAAACACAAAAAGCAACAACAACAAACAAAAGAAAAGAGGGGAATGATTGTAAGAATTAAAACAAAAACAAGCACAAAAACAAAAGACCTGGAGGGTACTTATTGTGGTACATGTATTAAGCATTAGCTTATCTATCTATATAATTCAGAACTTTACGACATAACGTTTCACATTGCCAGGATAGGCTCCCAAAGTACACAACAAAACTCTCTGAAACTTCACAGGTAGTTTTGACGAACATCAGATTATGTTATAGGCATATATAATAAATTTGATTAGCATTTTCTTTTGCAAACATTTGCACACAACGGTCCTATTTTCGTAATATAACAATCAAAAGTACGTCTGGGCTGGGTCTTAGCCTTTTTCCGTCCGCCAAAATGCTTAGATGAGGCTGCTTCCATTCGATTTAAATGGACGTTCTCATTCAAATTCTCCACTGAAATTAAAACCTCAGTATTATCAAGTGATTGTTGTGACTGTCTGTCGATTTCTGAGTTTTGCACCAAGGATTTAAATTGACGTTCTAATTCAAATTCTCCAATGCTACTCAATGTTGAATTAAGTTTTTCACCCGCTTTAGATAGTGAATAAAAATGTTTATTCAAGTCGCCTATTTTAGCAATGTGTCATGCACTTCAAGTATTTGAAGCACAGGTCTTGGATGAGCTGGTGCTACTTGTAAAGCTGCTACATTATCATAGGTGCTACATATAGTGCTTGCACAGATGTAGAGTTAAGTGTGTACTTGAGTGGTCCCTCTCTCCCATGATGGATCGGTAATTTTGTTTTTCTTGTAAGATGGGGTTGCTCATCTGGTATGTATGTGTGGCTATTTGGCAGTTAACAGATTATATTATATTCTCTTATTTTCACTAGAATGATTCAAAGTTGAAGATTCAGTTATCACAAAGATGGGCCGTCGACTAGACAACCTCTATTTTGACACGACTTATTATCCGGTGGCAGCATTTAGTTGTGCATTTTTTCTTTACATCTACAGGTAATTTTGTCTTTAAAATATAATTTTGATTTGTGATTGATGTTATATAACATCCTAAATCTTTAATCATTCAAAAAATTTTTTTATAGAGACGTAAAAGTTAATTTGTCAATGCATTTGAGGATATGATCTAGATTATATATATATATATATATAAAAGGTAAAATTTTTAATAAGACATGAATTATATAAATTTTATTTTTAAAATTGTTCCATTTAATCGCTTTTCCATGACGGGCATCTTGATTATATCTTCGCTTCTATGACAAAGTGACCCAAATTATGGGTTTTGAGTTATTACTAGTACTAATACCATACTTTATTTATTGCCCTCTATATTTGTTAAAAAACCATTTTGGGAATTTCCAGCTGGTTTCTTAGTGATGCAATGTGGGCAAAAGATCAATTGCCTTTTTTGTTATATATAGTGCTGACATCTCTCCATTGTCCCTCACCCACTACCCACATTGGTTGATGTAATAATCAAAGCTTATAAACGTGTGCAAGTCATATTTCATTAATTCTATGTGTCTTTGTGTGTATGTGTGTCCTCTGTACGTTTTTGTAAGCGGCTTGATTCAGTTACAAAGCCCAGAATAAAGAAATTTTCTCAGGCACTACAACCTCAACCCTCACACTAAAAACCAGTGCTAGCTTAAAGTTACCACTGATTATTATATGGTATTGTTGTATTGAATATTTTGAATTGATTTTGTCTGCTTTTGGTGTATGAAAATAAAAAAATAACTTTTTCCTTTATTACAAGTATTTGCTCATTGGGGTAATGGATAATTGTGAAATTATATTTTTGGATGATCTCTACGAAAAGGTTGGGGAACTGATTTACATCATAATGGATGCTCGGGAGAGAGAGAGAGAGATAGAGAGGGGGGATAGAGGGAGAAAGAAAGAGAGCATTTGGGGGGGGGGGGGGGAGATAAAAAGACAAAATAATAATCAAATGTCATCATCATGATTATTTCATTATCACGACCTAATCAGTAGTATATGGCAATGAAGGTAACAGGCAAAGTGGTCACAATTTACTGTTGGCTTGCATGTCATGTCCCTCCTCCTCACTGTCCTTACCAGGGAAGCACAGGTGGTGAGCAAGTAAAGAATGAGGCTAGTAATAAATACTGGTCACCTGTCAATTAAGTGGATCAGCCAATTAGATTTCATTTGAGAGTTAGCAGCTATAATCATGAGAGAATCTCAAAAACTGAGAGAATGTGAGTGTTGGAGTGGGGCTTAATCTCTATGACAAAACAACCAGTCATTGTTGTTAGCCTAGAGTAAACGCAGGTAGCTAGCTAACGAAAAGATCACTTCTCTCTATAACAAAGTGACCAATCATCCATCTGTCGGTAGCTGGCTATCTAGGTCAAGTTGTTTCTCTACTCTATGACAAAGTGATTACTCAATACCATTGCTTGATTCATTAATGTCAAAATACTCCATCAAATCAAATCAAAACTCTGAAATAGTTTGACACATATATAAGTAAATGACTTCTACCTCTTCAAGCTAATTTTGAGGTGCTTGGTTGAGAAATATTCCCCTTAAAAGATGCAATTTTCTCCAAACTTGGTTTTTACTTACTGTTCACTTTCTTATAGAAGCGACGGTATATGCAAATATAATTTATTATAGTGACCTGAGATCTCAAAATCACAGAATCCATCATTAATAAAGGGGGTTACCTTTTATGTATTCCGGCCTAAGGGCTACTTTTATCGTTTAATAATGAAAATACAATACATTCTTACCTTTAGGTATGCCAGCCCAAAGTTATCTTCCAAACTTTGTCCACGCTACAGCATGCTATCCTATGAAGGGCAGGTTGACTGGAACAACAGGTACATTTATATATTGTCAACACTTTTTATTGAGTTATGATGATTCTTCTCAAGGTTTTTATGCTTCTTCTTTCATTGTAAGGTTTCCTCAGGCCAGTTTGAATTGTTAATAAATAACATATCTTGTGAATTTATTTCTGATAATAATAATGTCTCACATTTTGCCAGCCAAATTTGAAATAAATTGAACATGATACACTCTTAGTTTTTTTAGGTCCATTTGTAATATATAAACAATGATTTTTCACATGTCATGCAGAGTCAACTCAACAGTTCATTCTGTGGTGGTCAGCTGTATGTGTGCCTATACTATGCTTTATGACGATGAAATAGCTGAGGAACCAATTTGGTAATAAATCTACATCTAATACATTATCTTGGCATACAAAATAGTTATGGCTGAATTCAGGTAGACCAGAGCACTGAAAGAAAATTTGAAGAGAATCAAAACTGATCCAGTCCTCAATCTATCGTTCCTCATAAGCATAAAATAAGTAATCAAGATGCAATGAACACTTTAAAATTTCAAATCTTTTTCATAAAACTGTATAGACTAATGTAATAATTGAACTTTGTGGGCTATTAGCTAGTGTTGGATCGTATCCGAACACATTTTTATCTGAGGGTATCGAGTACCCGATTCTTTATATCCATGGATAAACAAGCGGGTAACGAGTGCTTGACATACTTTATTGGGTAATGAGCATTTAACCTGCTTTACCCGTGACTCTAACCAGAGAGACTCAATGCTAGACTATCGGACGGGCAAATGAGCTGTCGAATTGCAGATGGGACAGTTGGTCGTCATAACCCACTCTTATCCACCCCTAGCGTCCTCTGTTACGGGAGATATCTCCCTCCTCCCCTCCCATGAAATACGATCATACACACTAGAACTGGGCAAAGATCGAACCAAGATCGATCCTTACGATTCCATCAATAATATCGAATGATCAATCCCAATATGGAATTTGAACGAGCTGAGCCTGGTTTGAGTTTTATTGCTTTGTAATTCAACCATCTGACTTTTTTCATGAAAGCTGTGATGGTGTGAGATACAGCTAAACTCTTATATCGCGTCAATACCAATCATTGTTATCAATTCAAGTGTTGGTTTTACCCATTTATCACTAATTCTTTCAGATGATCTATTCTTATCGGTCACTCATTCTTTCGGGTTTCCATCAATCTGATGACTTGTACATTTTGGGCCCTTGTTGTTTGATTCGGATATCCTATTGTCAGTACCTGAAACCCACTCGATGGATAATTATCCGTGGGTACCGGACGCGCTCGGACGCTCGACACAACACTGCCGTTAGCCCAATTCTAACCCCATCACCTGGAGGGCCAGGATTTGCATTAGAGTTCACTCCTAGGCAGGTTGCCCATATTTGGTGTGAAAACACAATAATCTGAAAATTTGAAGTAATACGTTTATAGAATGACAGCGACGATATCTAGTTTTTAATAATGTGATCTAACTTATATGTATTTCTAAATGAATGGAATTGGCCATGGTGATTTTCCATTGATAAGAAACATTAAGTTGATAATCAATTTATGCCTAGGAGTACATTGCTAACATAATTAATTTTGGAAAAAATGCACCATTTAGATTTAGCAATAGATATAATATTGCATACTTAGGAGAAGCAGCAAAGTTTGGGTGACCAGCCATAATTGAATGTAACCATGTGTGAGAGTCTTACATTATCATATCACAAAATTTATGTTTTTCATCATTTTTTTTTTTATTCACCAAAGGTGGGATTCTCCATTGGTGAGGACAAGTTGTGCCATTGTGGCTGGTTACATGACTTCTGGTACAGTATTATTTCTACATATCTGCCTACTATTTTAGTTTATCATTCATTTTTTTTTATGATTTTCCAAAATTATTGCATAACTACTGAACCAGCGTTTATTATTCCAAAAGAGGTGTAATTCTGCTGCCACTGTTAACAATTATAATTGTTTTGGAACTGAATGGACAAACAATAGGAAACTGTTGATTCTATTTCCCAGTTTAAAGTAAATGTGCATAGTATGCATATGATAATATTTTCTAACTCTTGATAGAAAATTAATGCTATATCTTTCACATAAGCTAATTTATATCATATTTCATTGGGCTAGACAAAGCACTTCACTTTGTGTTCAGCTAAGGTGATTTCCTTTGATTTAGCTTATGTTTGGCTTACATTTCTGGTAAGGTTTGGTAATTGACTCACTTCTTAAATTTGATTCTAAAAGTTGTTAAAATAGTGATTTCCGTAATTGAAGCTGATTAAACTGGGGACCAAACAATTTTTTTAAGAAAGATAAAGATTTGATTGTTTGGAAACAATCTTAGTAAAAAATTTGATGGAATTAATATTTTAACTTTAACTGCTCCAGTTCAAAAAAGCCTGCGCAACATATGTTCCACTTTGAAGAAACAGGTCACAAGCGTAAAATCCCTTCCTAAGTGTTGTCTGAAGTAGCAAGATGCCAGAGATTGTGAATTTCTCTACAAGGATTTTGACACGTGTTTCTCAGGATAATTCAGGATTTTTTTCTCTTTTCTCTGTAATCTATGTGTTGTGGTTTCTTTTCTTTTTGTTTTAAAATGATATCCAGTGGGATTCTCACACATGAAGGAAGATGATCAAATAAAAAGGTTCTTGAATCGGAAAAACAAGAATTTAGTGGATTCTCATCATCTTCTCGACACTGACATTGTGACCAGGTCAAGAACTACTTTTGATGTTGAGTCGATGATCACGGCTGCAAATTGATCCAAATTTAGTTGACATTATACCGGCCTTCGAGTGGTGAGATGCTGTAGGCAGGAAATCGGAAATCTGATGGGGGATTTCTGTAAGAACTCCTAAACAGGTGATTTATTGTGGTCAGTCGTGCAAATTAAATTTGATTCGAGAACGAAAATTTGCAGCCGTGTGACTAGGTCAGTCTCGATAGTCTTAGATATTATTGTGTAACAAACAGGTAGGCATATATTATACATTTGATATGAGTTATAAGGGAGAAAAATGATGGAGACAGTTTTCATGGTTTTCTCATGAGTATTTCTCAGACTTATATTCCATTTTATCCACTTTGTGATGTCCACAGATGTGATTATCATGACAGTCCATTACAAGCAGATTGGTGAGGTTTTTTACTACTTTCACCATGGAGCTTCCCTTTATGCTTACTATTATGTTATGGTAAGTACAACTGGGGTTTCTGCTTCAGAAAGAAAAAAATATTTCAAAAACTCTCAAGTGCTAAGATATTCTGATACATTACTTGTTAGCATTCATAACTTTAACTAGTGTTGGCAGGGAATATGCCAGACATCACCTGGCACCATTAGGACCAGTCCTGATCCGATCCTCATTGTAGGTCTTGGTCCATCATGACAGCTTGACCTGATACTACTTGACAACAGTCTGGTTCATTCCAACTGTCTTACTGTCTGGCCTATCAAGGCGGTCTGGGTCATCTTGTGAACTTGCACCAGTGTCACCTGGACTTGTAGCAGACCTGCTAACCCTCAAGCTTTGAGCGTGAGACTCACGATTTAGCATGTGCTCTTACGCCTAGGTCATGAGATCTCACACCACTCACAATGTTAGTGAGTGAAAAGTCTAAATTGCCAATGGACGTGATGTCTACTTGTCATTCTTTTGTAAAAGCTGTGGGACTGTGCGTTGCATCAGATTAAAGATCTAAAGCTCACTCTCGCTTCCCTTTAATGGAATAGAGCTGTAATTGCATCATGTACAGTCAAACCTACCTTAACAGTCACCTCTCCATAACAGCCACTGGTCTGTGACACCCTTGTGTTTTTCCTATATTTCTAACCTCTTCAAAGCGGTCATCTGTCCAACGCAGTCACGGCCAGTCCTTTCTGTGACAAAGAAGGCCATCTAACCTGCCCA
Organism: Aegires albopunctatus; assembly: GCA_032466395.1. Classification (NCBI taxonomy): domain Eukaryota; kingdom Metazoa; phylum Mollusca; class Gastropoda; order Nudibranchia; family Aegiretidae; genus Aegires; species Aegires albopunctatus. The sequence goes on from JASKDV010184391.1 coordinate 9,571, forward strand.
TAACGGTCACTTCTGTGAACAAAAATACCCTGCTCAATGGTGACATGGCTGACCGTCCACCGACATCCTCCCAAATTTTAATTAAAGTGTGAAGTAAGATAGATCAAGTAAGTCTACCATAATGACATGGCTAGACAATCCCTGGCGTCATCAGCAGAGACGCAGAGCTTATATCTCTTGGCCAGGCCATGGCAAACTCTTAGCATGCTATGATTAAAGCACGGCTGTGGCCAGACTCGGCCAAGGTGAATCCTTTTCTTTGAAGATGCCGACCGCCTGCGTCGTCTAGACCGTGCTTGATCGAGACAGAATCATCTGATTCAACCTTCGTTATTCAATTAATGTCTGCGAACGTGGGAGAAAAAGGGAGGAGCCAATGAGGCATACATTGACAAGCTAGATATGGTCATGAGGTTAAGTGGGGGATTGATCAATGCTACACAACAGGAAGGAAGAGCTATTAGGGTTAACATCTCTGTGATTTAATCAGTGGGTTGTTTTGTTTTGCTATGTGCCTGCGTATCGACTATTAACAAACGTTTGTAAAATCTGTACAGTACGTTGTTGGTTGGAAACTCAGAAGGGAAAGTTTTGCTTCCACAACTTAACCTCTCTCCATAATGGCCACCTATCTATAACGGTCACTTTTCTCTGTGATCTTGAGTGACCGCTATGGACAGATTTGACTGTACTATCCCGAATCCCGGCTAGGCGTGATGTTGATTTCTTGGGAAAGACTTTACATGCATATCATTACCGTACCCAGGTGTAACATGGGTACCTGGCCATAGGTAGAGGAAGATCTTGTCAGTATGCTAGAGTGAATCGCCTTTCATCGGGTCACACCTCTGTTTGCTCCAAGGAGGGTTGAGAAGGATTTTGGATTGCATTGGCTGCCAGGGTAACTCTGTAAAGCGCATTGAGCACATTTAGTGAAAATGCGCTACATAAGATCAGAACGCTCTTTACATTAAGAACGCTCTTTTACAATGTAGAGGGACTCATTGTCATTGCATTATACCGTATTACATGTACTTGAAGTACCCACATACTCACATGTACTTTGTAACGCTGTCAGGAAGGGATTCCCACCGCCGTACGATAAAATACAATAATAACACTTAACTGACTAAAGAACACAAACGATCAAGTACAACTACATGGCATGCTGACTAATGGATAACGAACAGGCGCAGCATAGGATGGAACAGCAATTAAAGTCCTGCCTATCCTAACCTAATTTGCACTGATTAACACAACTTAATCTGGATCCACTACTGTTTACGAGTCAGAAAATATGGCTGGGAGCTTTTCATCATCTCTGGTCATAACCCGGAAGTACATCGATTCGACACACACATAAGGTGTAATCATAATCTATTGCTGCTCTCTCCTTCCCCCCCTCATTTAATTTTTTAAATTTAATCTGTCGCTAACCCTACCCTAATTCCCGACTGTGTCCCTAACCCTAGCCTTTGACTTTGACTTGAGCGACCTTTTTTATTATGAGCTGTCTATTTAGTATGATTTTGACATCTTTGGCGATGGCGAGCGTCGAGTACGATGAGGTAGGGGTGGGAGATGGATAATGTTATTCTCTTATAGTCTTTGCCCATGATAAAAAAAAAATTATAGGTCACCACCAATCTGCCGTACAACGACAAAAAAGGCAGTTTAGTGAGCGCCTGCCCTGAGAGCGATTCGCTACTCCACAAGCGCCGTAGAAATCTGTGACCGGGAATCAGCTGTTGCGTTTCGTAAGCTCTAAAAACCTCTTTGTTTCATTTCGTTCTTCAAATCCCATCATCATTTCCGGTACATCTTTTTAAAGAAGAAAAGTTGATCTACAAAATGGCGTCTTCCGTGTCACGATCGATGCGGTAGATCTGGAGTTATTTTCTATTGAAATCAAGGTAAGTTTTGAAGTTTGATAACTTAAAAACCTGATAAGTGACATGTTTTAAAGTACACATAGTTTATGAATTTAAGAGTTGTATGGTACCAAAATTATGAGAATCAAACTTGACGCATGACTTTGTAGCTTTCCGCAAAACGGCTCGTTATTAGATCATAGTAGAAAATCGCTAGCCGCTGTGCTTTGGAGCTTGGCCTGAACTTTTACCCCATAGCCGGCTATCGATGGGATCGCTAGTGGCTTTTGCATCATTAGTGATTTACAATAATACTTTCATTCACTTATTTATTCAAGCACTAGATCTAGATCTAGATTTAGATTCACTTATAAATGTGTCGTAATTCATTCCTGATAAGGATTATTAAGTCTGTGGTAAACAAAAAAAAGACAGGATTATGGATTTTTCATCAACAGGAGCTCAAATTATATTTGGGAAACATCCTAGACCTAGATCTAGATCTAAATTCAATGATGGCTTCCGCTAATTTTTGTTTACGCTTGGTTACATTGCAGTTACTGTACACTGTACAAGTATGGTAGCCCTTTTTCAATAAAAAATGAATGGAATTTAAGTCCATTGAGATCTAGACCAAATCTAGATCTAATTTCTGGATTTTTATCCCCATATTATGCTCCTCTCTCACTCTATGTCTCTCTCTCTCTCTCTCTCTCTCTCTCTCTCTCTCTCTCTCTCTCTCTCTCTCTCTCTACTCTCTTCATGTAACTCCTCCCGCCCCCTCCCTTCTCCATTGCATATTGTTTTTCTATTTTCTAATTTCAGATGTTTTGTCCAGATAAGACTGTCTCCCAACTTTAAGTTTACCAGGCCGCCATAAATTATTCCAAGTGTTAAATGTGTCTAGCAATGCTAGATTTCTACATTCAAAGTAGTAAACCCAGCCGCCATTGACAAGCGCGTGATCAATTTATACGGCCTGCGCGTTGTCAGATCATACATGCCCTTCTTTTGGGTTTTGGTTCTTTTACATAATTATGGCCATTCACACTACTAGATAAAACGTCCTCCATCAGTAATAGCATTATCATCAGACACACTAACACCAAGTAATCACAATAACACTTTAACAATCTTCTCCTCCTCCTTCTCCCCCACCTCTTTCTTCTTCTCTTCTTTCTTCTCCTCCTTAGCATCATCATCATCATTATCAAGATCTCCATGTAGCCTGCATTTTATTGTTGGCATTGTTATTATCACATTTTGTTCATGTCAGCCTATGCTCAAAGTTGACCCTATTAACAATTGTCCTATGAATGCATTGCATAATAAAGGAAATGTGTTTTTGTTTTTTGTTTTTTTGGTTGTTGTTTTTTTTAATGTACTGTTGGAGTTGTCTGTTGGTTTGGACAAATCAAATGACATGCCAGTTTAATTTTGATACTGACATATTTAAGATTATACCGTGTGTTCTTTCTTTTCTTTTTCTCAGACGTATGGAGTTTTGCCATATTTTGCTAATTACAGACTTGTTGCTGAATTTTCAACGCCCTTTGTAAATCAGAGGTATTTTTTCTTTGTATTTAATCTCCTTTGAAATACTTTTCCACCATCTTTCAATACATAGATAGATGATGAACACTATGATCTAAATTGATGACATTTACCAAGAGAATAATATAAAAAAAAGTTGCCTGTCAGATGAATGGTGAGATTGATGATTGCTGCCTATTCTTTTCATGTTTACTTTTTGCTGTCAAAGTGAGTTTCAGTCAGTTACTGAATAGGTCAATATTCCTTCTACTTCTATATATTGACTAGCCATTACAGGGAAAACAACAACTTTGTCCACAGAAAGTCAACTCCTAGATCATACAGTAGAGCAGCTGATTTTCAGCTCCCTACATAGTACATAATTATGATTTCACAAAAACAAGAACTGTGAGCATCTCTACCCCTGCCACCACCAGGTGTTTAGTATAACAAGTCTGCAAGGGTCTCTGGTAGGCATGTAATATTTGTACAATGCAATGATTCTGATCACACATTTAATGAAGCATTGTTATAAATACGTAATCCTTTCAAACAACTGGGATCAAATGTATGGGACCTGCAGGCAATGGTTATCTTGTTGAAATATGTGACTTAAAATGAGGCCTCATGTTCTCTCAATATGTTGTTTTATGTACGGGACCCAGTTTACTGCTGCAAGTGAAAGTAACAGTGCATGAATTGCCTTTAATCAATTAATAAATGTACATCTTCTTTCTTTTCTACAGATGGTTCCTCTCACAGTTGGGATATGACAAATCAAATGCAATTTTTGTTGGAAATGGCGTAGCAATGGCTGTCACTTTTTTTCTAGTCAGAATTGCAGTTATGCCATCTTATTGGAACCGAGTTTTCAAGGCTTACAACACACCAGCCTTCAACCGTCTTGGCTACATCCAACTGTGTCTCATCATACCTTGTATCATTCTTGATGTTATCAATATTTATTGGTTTTGTAAAATATGTTCTGGGGCTTTTAAAATTTGTAAATTATTTTATGAGAAAGATCGCCATGGTGCCTCTTCTCCTTGTACCAAATTGTTCAATGTTCCATTCAAATCTTTTGTCCTAGGGAGGTCAATGATTCCAAATTATACTGAAAATCACAAACACATTGATTGATGCAGAATATTCAAATGTCTATAGTAATTTTGATGCATTCCTTTCATTTGGCTTGGATATTTTTAATCTTCTTCTTTCTTTTTTTTTGCATTTTTTCTGACTAAGTTGTGGTTTAAGTTTAATGATTTCTTTCTTATTTCCAAATGTCATTGAGTGGTCCATGAAAGAATACATTTTTATTTATTTGTCTTCTGTTTTATTTAAATTTGAATTTAGCCCTTCTCATCAAAGTAAACTAGCTTCTCAGTCAACATCGCTTAATTTTATCTTAGGGGACATAATTAGCACCTTGACATTAGTGAAAAACTGAGTAATCCAATACAAGCTGCACACTGAATGATTTTTTTCATGTAACCAATTTTTTTTTCCTTATCACACCTTCAAATTTCAGTTGAATAAGGGTCATCCTCTCTTAGCCAAATTGCAGCTGAATTTCACAAGTCTTTTATACTACTGTAGAACATGTATATATTTTAAGAACAACCCTGGTAAAGAAAATTAGTTCTTTATATCAATAGTTCGTTATCTCAGTCAACCTCTATACACATACATTCACTCAGTTCTCACCCCTCCCAACTTTTTCATGCATTCTTCATGCCAATGTTTTCTCTTTCCCAATGTTTCGATTTCCTCATCTTCTGACGCAAAGGTTGACATTTGACCGACCTGACATTAATGAAGATTTAATCTTTACCCAATCCTTCAGCACCGTTGACAATGAAGATTTCAACATATTATATTTCTTTCAAAAGTCAATCTTCAACATTTTCCCACTGTTCACTTTCATTAGTATTTGAATGTTGAAGTTCAACAAACAGGACAATCGCTTTTTAGAGCTCATGTTTACCGACTTGTTATGACTGAAGTACATATAATTTGTAATAGATCTGATCTAAATCAAATAATGTCAAAGAAGAAAAGAAGGTTGGTGGGCAAGAATATATATTAGTTAAAGCCGTCAGTTCGGTATCGCTTATTTATTACAGTTATAGTAGGTAGGACAAACAGAAAATTATTTTTTAAGTAACAGAAAAGAAAATAGCTTAGAACATAGATCATATTATCCTGAATATTTTAATACCAAATTTAGTTCTCTAAGTTGATTATTATAGAAGTTATTGATATTTTAAGTTTTGAATTTTTTTGAGACCTGGCTCATTTAATAAATGTACCACCCTGCATTCTCAAATTTTCAAAACATGAACTCCTATATGCATAGAACAAGGATATTTTTTTCTGGTGGGTATGCAAAAGATGCAAGTGGTTTGTTTTTTTACATGAAATTGACAAAAATGCACAATTTCGTGGAGTTAAAAATAGAGAACTTTATCGATGTTTAGATGACTCTGGAAAATCAATGAATTGAGCCACATTATTGATTACATCAAATTAAAGATCTTTTCGAGTGCTGACAGATGAAATAGTCTAAAACAGGCTTACAATGTCAGAAATTTAAAACATGCCAACTTAAATAAGCGGCATTGTGTAAAATAAGTAATTCAGCCTAAGTAGATCTGTATCAAACTAGTGAGTTGATACCATTATATTTATCATACATACTTGAAATTGAAATACATGGAAACAATCAAAAATTTAGTTATGGCCCTCAAAATACAGCGAAAATAATGCCTCCCACTGACTTAAATTGAAAGGTATAAATGCGACAATTATGATAGCCGCCATTGCTAATAGCCTTACCCTTCACAGCCATGCTTTTTACAGTGTTTATATTGTGCTATCTGGCGTTCATTGAATATGGGTTCATTCAAATAACTCTAGAATAGGATCCATTTAACTTAATATTGTGAAATTTTAACACAATCTAGAATAATAAATTCTCTTTCTAACAGTACAGAATTTACCAGAGAAAAAAATATCAGAAGGTTCGTTTAACTCTTTAAGTAACTTCTATTTGACCTATAAATTAGTTAAAAGGCGAAAAAAGTATCATAAGAACAGGAATTTCAATATTTATTTATAGCAACCAATCAGAAATGCATTTTAATATGCCACTGCACTGGGTTCAACTTTTGCAAAATTTGACTTTGTGTAAGGCGCATACTACACACTACGTTATTACAACCCTATTATTATATTATGTATGGATAGAAAGGGCTTGAATTGCTCTTTGTGATGATATGCATAATATTACGATATGACTTCATTGAGAGGCGTGAGGAGTGTAAAGATGACCAAAAAAATGCGAAAATTGCGATGCTCGCCTCGCTGAAGACGTTAACTAGGCTGTTTGTCCTACCTACTTTCATCTTCTGTTACATTTAATTGTGATGTGATGAAATGCTGAACCTATTTAATTTATTTATTTCAGGAATTTCCAGGCCAGACAGAAGGACCAGTTCAAGTGTTGCATCCGTATCAGCAATATGAAAAAGTGTCAATGATTCCTGGTACTAGTGGCATTGAAAAAGATATTGATGAGGAAACATTCTGCACTATCTCCAAGCCGGAGGAAGATGTCATTTCTGTTGAGGAAAACCCCATCCAAGAATTCATGGAAAAGACAGAGGGTGAAACCACTCATTGTCTTAGTGGCCAAGATGAAAGGACCACAAATAGCCCAGAAGATGGAATTGACTCCCCTCTGAAAGAATCCGATTTGCAAGTGAATAGAGATGAGACCGGTGAAGTGAAGGAAACAGTGAATGCTGTTGTGGAGGATGTTGCTGTAGTGCAGAGCAATAGTGGAGAACAAGCTGTTCCACAGGCTGAGGGAGGTGATGTTTTTAATGAGGATGATATCTCACTCCCAAAGGAAAGGGAGCAAATTTGGATGATGATGGATGCTTTGAAAAGAAAAGCTCATGATTTAGAACAAAAATTGCTGGAGAAGGAGAAAAGGGAAAACAATGTAAACAATATGTCAGCCATCTGTGAGCAGGAAAAAGAGTTTCAGTTGATCCTAGAAGCAAAAGAAAAGGAAGCTGCCAGAGAGAATGAAAAATTAGAGAGAATGAACATGAAAGAGGTTGCAGAGAAGCTAGAGAGGTGGAAGTCAATGCAGGAACAGAGACTACGAAAACCAAGGACAATTAGACACTCAGGCTCTGAAAACAAAGGTGACGGAGAAGAAAAGCAGACAAAGCCACCTGCTGCTCGTTATGAAAAGTCTCAATCATGTAATGGGGGTTATGACAATGTAGTCATTATCCAGGCTAGGAGAGATGCTGATAGCCAAACGTAAGAAAATGTTTCATTATATTTATATTAGCTTAAAACAATTTCATGATAATCCTGTCATCCATAAATTATGCAGGTGAAGTTGAAATCACCAATGATGCTAAGAAAAACAGGAGAAAAATTATTCAAAGGATATTATCGATCCAAAGTGGCACACAGGTTTACATGTCATGCAGTATGTAGATAATAAATTATTCTGATATATCATGGCTTTTTTCCCTGAAATCTCAAAATGTCACAATATTTGACCTATTTGAAGACATAAATAAAGGAAGGAAGACAAAGTTTTCTTATTAAACAGAGTGCTAGCAGTAAACTTATGAACAAAAGCTTTTTGATGGCGCTAAAAAAAATTATTATTTCTCAATCAGTTGTGAAGATAAAAAGTATATATTTAAATGAAACAAAACTTGTTCGCAGAAACCCAAACATGGACCCAGCTGCCCAAGCCAGCCAGATGCTTCAGCAATTCACTCATGGTGTAAGCAAGGCGGCATCTTCAGCTTTTTACACAGCCAAGGACGTTATTTATTCCCTACAGGCTAAACAGGTAAGTCTTTTTATAATTTTGCTTGCCAATGCTTGCTTATCAACGTGTAGATTATGTGCAGCAGTGTAGATGTCTGAGTGGTTTGGCACTCAAATTAGTAATAGTGATTTTAATTAAAAACAATGGCATTAATATTTAGTCCACTTTACCTGTTTGGTTATCCAATTGATCAACTCAGTCTTTAATGTAAAGATTCTGGAGCCAAAATGTAGGGATTGAGAGCATTTTATCTTGCATCTGAATATTCATGAGACTTACATCATCCAATCAAAACACTGGAAATGTTTGCTCATGTTAAACTACCACTTTTACTTTCTGACTTACATCATCCAATCAAAACACTGGAAATGTTAGCTCGTGATAAACCACTTTCACTTTCTTCTCACCATTTCACACTTTTATGCATGCCCTACCCATCCATGAAATATAAACATTTGTGCTAACAGGAATCGGTGCCAATGGTTGTACCATGGCAGCAACTTGGAGACTTATGGTATTATTGGTATTCCACATGTAACTACAATTGAATGCTCTACTACTTGCAAAGTTTTTGTGCCTTAGGTGGACAGAAGCTGATACCTGCACTAGCATGCAACCTTTTTGCATATCAATAGAAAATTTTCTTTAGCTGTCAGTCAGGTATCTGCCAGACACTAAACATTTGGGACAAGTTCATTAATAAGGATTGTGTTATCCAAGATTAATGATTAATGATTAGATTTAGCATACAGGCACTGTTTTCTAACCTTATCTAGCATGATGTGAGCATCAGCTAATCTTAGTGAAGAGATTCCTATCAACTTTCCTCAAGGATGTGGTTTAGCTGCCCATGCTTTGCTTTGGGACCAAAAATAGATTAAGCCGGTTTTGATGAATCTTTTTTAATAACACCTTTATCAATAAGAACAGAATACCTTTTCATCTATAAAATTGTGTAATGCAATTATATTTTAACTTTTTTTTTTATATCTTCTGTTGCCACTTTATTTTTTGTTCTATCACTAAATTGGCAACTGCCATGTTATATGCGAAAGAAAATGAATATTGTCAAAGCTCAGATTATGCTTATATCTGAGATGTGTAAATAATATATTTGTTATCAATTTTTTTTTATGTTTCTTATGGCTATTCAGCTTGAAAAGAAATCTGCAAGCAACAGTCAAAAGCATGTCCAGCCCACAGCCACTGCTTCAGATGATTCCTGGACTCCTCCAGCATCTGTTTGGACTCCCCCCAAAGATGAATATGTTCCCCCCACTACCGAGTGGACCCCTCCCAAACAAGTATGGACCCCACCCAAACAAGACTGGACCCCTCCCAAATCAGATTGGAAGCCACCAGCTGATGATTTCAAGCCACCATGTGATGACCCCCAACAGCCAAAGGATGACAAGTCCCGTCATTCAAGTACCCGCCATCAGAGGAAAGAAAATAGACAAGGTCAAGAAGTCTCCATGTGCCCTGCAGTTCCCATTTCAGCCATCCCGATAGTCGATCCAGTTCTGCACAAAGAGGTTATGGCAATGCAAAGATTGATGGAGATGGGCTTTGCCAACCGTGAGCAAAACCGCAAACTATTGCAGCAGTTTGATGGAGATTTAGAAAAAGTGGTTCAGAAGTTGCTTCAGGAGGAGAGTGAGGACCACTGGGCCATACACCGTCATTAATTGCGCAGATTTTCAATTAATAAATACTGAACTTTATCTTCTTTTTCTTTCCTTTTTTTATCAGTGAATTGTGGTATGTAATATTGTGCAATTTTATGACAGAGATATTTTGTTTTATCATTATTTCATTGTTTAGAACTAAAAGTACAGTAAAAGAATCAAGGGAATTCAGGAAGAAGTTTTCAAAAATATTTTTGTAAAATGAATAATACAGACACATTCAAAGAAAAAAATTCATTTAGATTATTCTATGATATTGGATGTATTAGTTAACTTTTCCAACCCTGTTTTCAAATTAATGATTGTTCACATCCTCTTTTCCCATCGATGGATTGTGATGTTAAGGATTTCCCCCATGTTTTCATAATTTTCAAAAGGAGATTATCAAAACAAATGTCTTAAGCTCATATAAAAATAAAGAATAATCTTTAAAAAAAATTCAAATTCACCTGAATTAATGTCTTAAACTTTCACTATGAAATGTTAAACAAATTATAAAAATATATTTCCTTTTCATCTTAGAATTATACATATTTTATTTATTATATAAATCCTCTAACTAAACACAATGTTTGAACTTGTATAGTTGCATATTGATTATACATGTATATGAAATGCTCCTCTTTGAATAAACAAGATATTTGTCTTGAAAATGAAAATAATCTTTTGACTACAATTTGCTTTAGGTGTTTGTTTTATCACATTTTAATTGAGTCTTTATTTTGCTTCACTGGAATAAAGTTACATATTGTAGTAAGATGGCTACATTTCGCTGGCTGTAGGACACCACATGGGTAAGAATAGCACTAGCAGGAATCCGTTTTTGATGCAGAAGAAGAATTTATCTGAAATCAGCTCTATACTGTATAGCGTGCCCCACACCTACAGATGAGTCAGATTCATCTGAAACAAACATTCATCAGGTGAATCATATGGTGTGGATGGATAATTGGATGAAAATTTGCCGGTTTGTTAGATATTGTTTAAACATCTGTCTAGCTTAAAAAATTTCGTCAAATCATTTCTGCAGCCACGTGCTTGGGAACGACTGTTCACTCTCCTTTGATGTTCGCCGGCGGTGAACAGAATTATAAACCATTGAAAATACTAAATCTTAGTCCGATTAAGAAACATATTACATTTTTGAAATCAGCATGCTCAAATTAGCAAAGTCATCGCGTAGACAACTGAATTTGAATGATTAATAAAGTTATGATATTATAGTATTTATTTCTATCACCTGTATTCTTGTTCTATGCACATCGTCATCAAAGAGCGTGGCGATGAATGATGTAGTGTACATCACGACTGGTACACTGGCTGTGTCATTAGCCTAGATATTAAATGTCACTTAATATGAATAATGTACTTTACATGTACATGTATTTCAAAAGTGCATCTTGGTCACAAATAGATCTTACTCATTTTAACCAAGTCCAAGCTTCAATAGTGTCAAATAGGAATCCTTGTCGATTTGGAGAAACGTGTGAACACCCTTTGAATAGGGTAGTATTTTGCATTAAATATTTCTGTGCCCTTACTGCTCTCCTTTTAAAAGCCAATCTTCGACCCAAATTGTCTTTTCATTTTCTTTTTCTTTTTTGAGAGTAATAAATTGCGGATAAGACCGCAACATCGATATGTTCCGTCATGGTACTGTTATTCAATCTGCTTTTAAGTGTGGATGTAAAACTGTGTTCAGATTTAATTAACAATCCATCTGGCAGATTCATCTGTAGGTGTGTAGCAGGCTTAAGTGTCTGCTGTAGAATGGAATAATAATGTAATTAAATTCAAATGGTCATCATGTACGTTCATTTTTTATATTATTTTTTTTCAAATTATCCATACTGGAAACGACCATTTATATTGTTACATGTTAAGTTTGCTATTTACAAGGGGGAATGTTATCTGATCTTTTTATCTTTTCTGCCATTTACTCTCCATACAATAGTTTCTTGCTAATGCTATGCCTTCCTCCTTAGGCCCTTGAGTAGCATTATTAATTTTAGACCTTCTTCACTGCCAATCAGTTTTATCTTAAAGATCAAGTGAAGTGCATACTAAGTTGTTCTGTGCTACTTTCTCTACCGTCACATATTCAAACTCAGAAGAGAGGATAAAAGAGAGTATGATTTTAAATTGCATACATCTCTTTTAACTAGTAATTGGTCAATTTATCTGCATATATCTTTCATATAAATCTATCATTTGAAAGCATTTTGTGTGTACAAAATTACTGTTGAATCAAGAACATGTGCAAAGAAGAAGGAGGAATGAAGATTACAATAGCGACATTGAATTTGTGGGAACAGAGCTGTGACAGTTTAATTGATTTAGCTGTCTGCAAGCAACTCTTTTTCTCCCTGTGCTCATGTTTCACTAAAGTGTGGTAAAGTTAAAACTATTAAAAGTAATTAAAAAGCTTCATGTGCTTTGCAATGTCCTTGATAGAGCCTCAATCCATTATTTCTTTTTCCTATTACATGTATGTTTCTTGTACCACTCACCCCCTGTATTGATACTTATATTAGCACAGTTTGTTGGCAGATAAATTGAACATTCTTCTCATTACATAATTACATACTAATAACTGCAAATTGTGTTTTTGTAATAACGTGAATTGAAACAAATATAAAGAGCCTTTTTTTAAGTCCATCTTTTTTCTTTCATTTTAATTTTATTGATGATGAATTCACAATGTGATAAAGTTTGGAGTAATTAACAGTGTAGTTCTGTTATTGCACATTGCATATCTTTGATTATAATTTTTGACTTATTTTTTACAAAGCGCTTCAATGTAAAGTCATTTTAATGATCTCTTTGTTTGCAATTATGCGTCTACATATTGTCATTTGTAGCATTCCATTCTACTAGAGATATCACATTTAATATTGTGAATGAAATATTTTTGGTACATTTCAGATGATAATTTCAAAGAGAAGACCAGATTTTAATTCCTTTACTCCTCTGTAGCCAGTAATGTAGTTTGTGCTATGAACCATCAAAGAGATAAAGCATTAGAAATAATATAATTACCTGTATCAATAAATAAATGCATCGTTTTTCAGTTAAATTTGTGGGAACTGTTTCTTTAAATTTTAATAATTACTAAAAACTCTTCCTTTAAAGATAGAATTCATAAGACAATATACCAAAATAAAGTATGGAGATTATAATGTGTATATTTTTATTTCATCAACCATTCCATATAATATTAATATTATATATTAAATATTTAAGTACACAGGGTGGACCAAAAGTAGGGTTACAGTTAAAGTAAAATGTTGAAGTGTTAACCGCAACCCTACATTTGGCCTGCTATTTATAAGATCATAATTGCGAGCTCAGCTATAGCCTCACAATTCTTAGTATAAAATGGATTGCATACTAAATCTGTTCAATGACATTCGAAGTTATATTCAAATTTTTAAACCCTTTCAATATCACTCCATAGTCATGATTATTATTATTATTTTTAATTATAGAATGAACTTGCTTGTTTTATTTTTATTTCAAATGTATATTATTTTCTTTCCATACTGGCAGTAATACTCAACCTAGTTGAGTTTTGTCAGTTTATTTGAATAAAAATAATTATTATTTTTCCATTTTGTATGTGATGCCAGTGTCTTGACAACAAAAACCAGTATCTAGATTCATACTTAATAAATTCTTAAGTAGGTTTTCTATGTGTTTTTATTTGGCTTTTTCTATTTAATATTTTGTGCAATTTTAGACAATAATATTAATGACCTATTGTTGTTAAAACTTTGTAAATGAAATGGTTGTACATTCTGTTATAAGTAGAAATTTAAGAATAGCATGCTTATATACTCGATGATGCCTTTACATAAATAATATTATGTAATAAATTGAAATCTTGGTTTTTGGATAACAGAAATCATTCGTGTTTGAGAAAAATGTGAAATGATGTATTGTAACAATAATATTCATTTAGCATTGCACAGAATTGTTCAGTCTTTTGGCTTCTTACCCCCAGTCCTGGCAGATATTATTATGGCTTCCCTGTCTACCCAGCATTTAATGAGTGGCTAGATCTCTTTAGATCAGGTTGAAGTCAATTGGGAATAGAAAGCATTGGCAAACTACCAAATGAAGCCACATCCCTTAAAAAAAAATTCCTTTGTTCTCAGCAATGAATAAGTAATGTATAATTAACATTACTTTACTTTTACTGACAAGTAACTATGGTTGTAAAAAAAAAGTCCTCCTTTTGTTCTAAATTCAAATTGTTAAATGAAAATGTTATTGATTAATTTTTGATTCAGAATAAAATGAAAGTGTTTTGACTCCTTGTTCTTTCATATCACATTTGCAAAACGGATATCTCTTTGCTTTTTCTGTTCTTTTCTTTGCTTGTGATTTAAAAAGTTTATTTGTATATACACTATGTTTCACCTTTGATCGGTGATTAAATTGCAAATTTCAGTCCCTATTATATTTATAATGGTAATGTTAATATTATTATTTCTAAACAATTATTGAAGATTTTAAAATCCTCCATCGGAAATCGTGTAGGCTTTTTTATTTTGTGCAGCCATAGAAATAATGAAATGGTGTTAACTACAAAATGTGTACAAATCTTGTACCCCAAATCAACATAATTACTATCTAATCAAGGTAAACTTACCATCTTTTACTTTTCGGTAAGCCTCCTTGAAAACTGCATGCCCTACTTTGGAATTGTAGGAATTTCTACAATCACTACCAGGAATCACACAATTTTATGTACAAAAGTTTCAAACATGAGAGAGAGATGAGTTTACCTCAAGAGCCTCAATGATTAAATAGAAATTGAAGCTGCCTTTTTTAATGATGGGGATCAATAATTTTGTTGTATGATAATCTTAAATTAACACTTCTCTATCATTATCACATACATGTATTTTTGTAAAGTACTCACCTTTAAGGGCAACCCATTGAAAAAGAGAAATATTTTGTGAAACTGCCACCCCTTCCTCAAACTTACTTGCCCAACCAGCTATCTGCTCTCTTCCTCTCCTCTCTTCCCCCTTCTGTCTTGTGAATATGTTGTGAGATAATGGGCATGGAGCAGTTTTTATCACTTTTTGGTAATGCCTAGCTTTTAGTTATTTTAGTGGCTATTTGAAAATGAAGTTTGTGGCATCATGGTCTAGTGGTAGACACTCAGGCTGGTGATCGAGAGGTCCCAGGTTCGAATCCCAGTTGGGCGTGATGTTGAGTTCTTGAGAAAGACTCTTTATATGCATTTCCTCACTGTACCCAGGTGAAAAATGGAACCTGGCTATAGGTCGTGGAAGATCTTGTCAGAATGCCAGAGTGAAGCGCCTTTCATCAGGTCGCACCTCTGTATGCCCCTGGGCGGGTTGAGAAGGATTTTGGATTGCAATGGCCTGCCAGGGAAACTATGTAAAGCGCATTGAGCACATTTAGTGGGAACGTGCTACATAACAACGCTCTTTACTTTACTTTGCTTACTTTCAAATAAGGACCCTCTCATATTGATTTTTGGAAAGATTGCACATCAATTTCTTCTTTTCTTTGTTATGTTACTTAACATGTCCCTTGCCCATTGAGTCAGAGAAGGATCTGGATCGATATAGCACTCTTTAATATTATTAAGAGGCAAGACAAAAACTGGGAGTTGGTTTGTTGGTTTTTTTTAACATGTTGGATGTTTTTGAAAACGTTGACATGGGTCATAAGGGAATTTCTTGATGCTCTGTGAAACATGTGTCTGTCTATATTGAATAAAGTTGTACATCCTACTGATTTTGTGAGTTTAAGTCTATTTGTTATATATAGTATATAATTTTTTGAGGTTTTATTAACAGTAACAGTAACAGGTTATTTGTTTTATTGGGACAGTAGATAATTTGGTACATGTACATGATATAATAAGCTGTTAATATGAGGATTTCTTGTTTAACAAAGAAATGCATCACACCATAGTGAAGTAAATTCTGTTCACATGTACTAAGCTGAATAATAATATAAACCGTGTGTAGGCCCTACTTCACTATGTGACAAAATTCATTTGCATATAAAGATTTTACTTAAACTACATATAAGACTTTTGTAAATAAATTACCAAATCAAATTCATTTGATTCAGTTTCTAATACATGTAATTATAATACATTTGATTGCACATTATATAGCTTATAATTATTGCAGATGCGGCGATACATTTACTAAAGTCTATTGTTGTTGATGTGAAACCCTTGTCAAGCACAAACTTGCAAATGAATTTTGTTACCCATGGTGGAGGGACTAAAAATAAATTTTGAACATGTACAACAATGTACTAAGCTTGAAAATATAAATAATATATCAGATTTCTGTATGGGCCATATGCCAGTGAGTAATTATTATAATTATAGAAGCAAGCATATTTATAACTAACTTTTTGAATACGGTATACATACATGAAAATGATTTTTTTAAAATTCATAACTCCATGATGATGTCAACAAAGCCTTATGGATCACACTCTCCTAAAAAACGGATAAAAAACAAAATTTCTGTATAACCATATATAGAAATCAACTATATAATAACTGTTGGAATGGAATAATGCATTGAATTTTTAGTGATTGCATCCTAAGAAAATCACCAGTAATAATGTTATTGAGAAATACACTAATTGATTGTCATATTGAATTGCATTATGGGTGTTGATAATAATAAATATGAAGGGAATGTCATTATGCTCATTTATTGCGCAAATGAACTGTCAAACCAAACAGATAACAAATCAAGAGAGACAATAGACATCTGCTATACCCAATTTGACTCGATATGAAATGTGTTATGATTTATCACATTTTCTTTCATTGTCTATTAGTAAGAGGTAGGTTCAAACTGGTAACCTTACTCCATAAAGAATCGCAACAGTAAAATGGTTTAATTAAAATGTGTCAACTATTGCATATAATTATGGAGTAATAAACTATTAATGCTATTAACTATTCATTTACTAATTTCAAAATATAAATAAATAAAAATCCTTATCAACGGCAAAGCATACACAATGCTACCAATACAATCATCATCATCATGAGTGGCGAGTGCATGTCAGCACGTTGCCCATCGATCTTTTCCACGTAGATCTAAATAGAATACAATAGAAATGTATAATACTAGTAATACAATACTACATGTACTTTGATGTTGGTGGTGTTTTTTGACCAGAATCCGGCAATTGAATATTTGTTCCACATGACTACCGTACTGTTGGATCTCAATTCAGCTTGCTCTTCGGCGATGTGATCTTCAGCTTCTGTCCTAGTCTCTTCAGAAGTATTTTAGGCATAATGTTGCTGGCATGGCTGTTTAAATTGGCGGATGTCCCAAAGCAACATTAGATAATAAAACAGATTTATTGAATCTTAATTATACTATAATTGAGATACATTTTCATGACCGCTTTCTTGTAATCAATACATGTACTCAGTTTAAGGTTTTCAGATTTCCAAGTTTTCAATAATTGTTATGTCCATCCCCCGGTGCGAATGATTTACAATTCACAACTTTTAGTGCGACCAAATCATGTGATGAAATATAATCCAACAGGAGGAAGTTCCGTTTTTGAATGAGGAGCTCTGTAATGTTTGTTTATAGAACTTTCAATATATTTAGGGTTGCCCTCCATGCCACGTCTTTGAACAACATCCATACGAATTCTATGAGAAGCAGACCAGTAGGTCGTGAAATATTTTGAAACTGTTAAACCCGTTATCAAAAGGTATTGTATGTTTTGTATGTGCGAACTTGTGTCTCGCTGAATACCGTGCTACTTCTATAAAGGCCTCGTAGGTCTTATTTTTAAAGAATGTTGCAATCATTTTTGTATTCTTGAATTCCAATAATATACACGATACAATATATAATGTACCGGTACTGAATTCTTTCACTTACTACGATTTGATCACTGTGGGTGGTAGCTACGAACTTGTGTACAGAATATCGATATGATGTTTTAAGGAGAATTAAATTAGACTTAAGCATAATATATTAATTATTCAACATCCTTGTACATGGATTCATTCATAGTTGAAAAGTGGTGCATTATTTTTGACACGACCTAGGAAAAGCCATTTACCTCCATACCTCCATCTTCATCCTCAAGCCTACCGACTAGGGAAGAACAAGCTTCACACCGTCCAACCATCTTCTAATTTGAAAAAAAATTACCTGTTTGTTTCCATATTTTGTTTCCCCATTTGGGCCTATTGCAAGGAAAGACTCGAATTTCTCAGATACGTATTAACCCCCCCCCCCCCCCAAAAAAAAATAATAAAAAATAAAAAATAAAAAAAATAAAAATAATAATAATAAATAAATAAATAAATAAATAAAATAAAAATAAAATAATAAATAAATAAATAAAATAAAAAAACAAACAACAAAAAAACCAAACAAAAAACAAACAAACAAAAACAAAAACAACAACAAACAACAAACAAACAATCACTCCCAAACTCACCCAATCTAGCATTCCGACAAACCTTGATTAACCTTAGTACAAAATTAATCAGACTGCCATGAAAACAATAACATCAACTCAAGAAAGATACACGACACAACATTGAACAGCGATACAAAACGTCAATCAATGATATGATTATGATGTCTCTACAGTATGGCATAAGTCATACCTCGGTTCGTATAAATATCACTTGCAACATTTGTCAAATCCAAATCACTCAATGTGAGTGAGAGATTCAGTGTGAACATGGGGCGACGCCATTACGAATTATCTTTTGTTGGACTTTTTACCACGTTTTTAACGCTGGAAACCCTTTTGTATGGTATGCATCATATTTAATTTTTCATTCCATAAATACAATGCACATTATGTATTACGCACAATTGTGTAAATATCTTCAAGATGATGTTTAATTAACTTCGTTTCGTTATATTATTGTTTTGGTAAAGTTGTTAAATTTTCTTACCAGTTTAATCTATTTCTTTGGAACAAAATATTATGTGAATTAAAATAGGCCTATCTGACTTTCTAACCATCCCAGACCCCATGAACAATGTACGGCGGCAGTAATGTGATAAGAGATGGCGTAGTTAAAAATAGGCAATTTGCAGTAGAAGAGGTTAAGGTTTGAAATGCATATATGGACCAACAATATGTAAAAGATGCAAATGATTTTATCCGTGGTTTTAGTAGGTCACATATAAGCGCATATCTACCCCCCAAAAAACGTAAAACAAGAACAACAACAAAACAACGACAACCCCTATAAAGGGGCATAACTATATGGATTGATTGCTCTTTCGTGTAATAAAATAAAGGTTATGATCCTGCTCATATTACTTTTTAGTATATAGTTATAATTACTTTTTAGTATACATATTAAAAGTCATGAATATATGCATTGATTACTCTTTTGTATCAAAGTTTGTGGCTTAATTCATGATTTTTATATTGCGGTTATGCATAAAATTAAAGGTAATTGCCATGTGCAGTGATCTTTTGTATACCTTTTGTATAAATTGAAGGCTATGACTATGCGCATATAATTACTTTTTAGTATAAATGTCATGACTATGTACATAAATTACTCTTTAGTACATGTTTGAATTAATCATAAATATTTGCATGATTAGGTCATGGCTAAATACGAGTACATAGATTAATCTTTACATTATATGGCTATATAGGCTACATAATTACACTATGGCCTGAATAAATTAGAGGTCATGGCTATGTAGGCAACATAGATTACTCTTTAGTGTAGATTAAAAATCTATAAGTCCAAAATGCCAACTTTTCCCAAAATCAGCAGTGCCTGGATTTGATGATGAAGTAAAATGTACAAATATTCGAATCTCAGTTCGCCACAAAAACTTCTCTGGAGGTGACACATTGGATGAAGATAATCTCCTCCGCCATCCACGATTTGCGCCATCGAATCTTTTGAACGGCAGAAAATCTGCAGCCTGAAGAGGCGGAGTGCTTGTTAACACCAGAGCAGATAGCCCCGTCTTCAAAATTGCTAGGCTCAAAGTGAAAACAAAAGTCGAGCAGTTGATGATCAAGGAAGTTGTCCTTGAATGAGGAAGCCACCCTTCAGTTTTTCATAGACAGTCTGTCTGCGGCCTGTCATAAAGTTTGGCTGGTGATCAGAATAATATCGAAGACTGTTGTAATAACACAGGGAATGGAAAACCCCAATCCCTGTTTGAAAATGGTTCCCCTTTAACAAGGTTGAAAAGTCCGGCCACCTAGGGTCAATCCTTTTTGATAACTGCAGCATTGTGAACAAGAAGTTAACAACAAAATAGGAAAAGTCGATGCATAACAAACTCACCAAAAGGGTCTAGGATAATCCAAAGCCAACCACTAAGACAAAAGTCCTGGTCTATCAGACCCGTGTCCTTAGCATCTTGCTCTATGGCTCTTAAACTTGGACTACATAATATTCCAAGCATAAAAAAGCTAAACGCTTTCCATCTGCACCGTTTGCGCAATCTCCTCAACGTCAGTAAGTAGTAATTGTTGAAGTTCTGACTCAAGTCGACATTCCATCAATAGAGACTCTACTTGGCAAGAATGGTTTGGACTTGGACATTTACAATCGTATCCCCAGACAAATCCTCTATCGCAAATTGATTGTTGGCCATCGTAAAAGGGTAAACCTCAGCTACGATTCAAAGATACCAGGAAGTCCACGATGCTATCCTTCACATAAAGGCATACGAAGAGAAAAGGGAAGAACTTTAAAACATGAAACTGAGAGGCGCAAAGATCCAAACCGCCAAAACTAACCAATCGGATCGAGCTGTAATTACTGCCAATGAACTGTTGAATCCAATACTGGTTGCATAAGCCAAGAGAGGATCTGTCACCCATAATAAGACAAAAAATAATTAATCGTTAAGACCGTCTGTCGAGTCGAGAAGGTCCATGTAAATTAAAGACCACGACTATCTACACAGATTCTGTTTAGTATAAATATCATACTACAATAATTGTAATATCTAATACCTCAAACATAGATTTTATTTCTGTTTTGGTTAAAATAATATATTATTATTATTAATGGGTTGTTGTTTTTTTATTTATTTTTTTATGTTTTATGTATTGACAGTAATACTCAAAAAAGTTGAGTTTTGGCAGTTTATTTGAAGAAGAAGAAGAGGAAGAAGAAGAAGAGAAGAAGAAGAAGAAGAAGAAGAAGAAGAAGAAGAAGAAGAAGAAGAAGAAGAAGAAGAAGAA
>JASKDV010184392.1:0-11335 GCA_032466395.1 Aegires albopunctatus
GACCAATCAATTCCCTACAATTACATATGAAATATGTATAGGTTTGGGTAAACACAAGCTCTCAGAGAGCTAAATACAGGTATTTTTTAAGATGCAGAAACAATTCCGTCCAAACGCGAAAATTAATTCCGGGGTCAAAGAGTTAAGTCCACATTTTTGTCAATTTTCTCAAAACTGTTGTCATGTGACATAACCTTGTTCTTGTTCTGACCCCTTCAATTTATAGCCATGTTATGTTTCATAGAAATATTTGAGGAAACCAAATTTCATTAATCTATTCTTTCTTCTTCTTTTTTTCCCCCTGCATTCTTATATCATGTGTAATTCAGGGACCTTTGACCTTTGGAGATGTCATAGCTGCTTTTCAACAGGTTGTCTTGCCAGTCTCTTATGAGGTGAAATGAAAATGAATTTAATATTTAATCAGATAAACTTGATAAAATAAAAATCTATTTACTACATAGTAATCATTCTTTTGCCACCAGTAATGTGAAAGATAGAAATGGTTTGTTGTTTATTATACTATTTCCTTACAATAGAGATTTTCATAGAGATATTGCATAATACGAATGGAGTGTCTTTAGAGTGTGAATTATCTCAATGAAACGTTTAATAGATTTCAACATTTAGCAAAAATAATAACAGTTATCATGGATGGTCTCTAACCTCAAATATGTGAAATTTCCTCTTCTTTGTAAAAGGTTATAAAAAAAGAGAACAATTTGTTTCAACGCATTAGAGATGTGCCTGCTAATTATTTCATGAAATCACCCCTGCCTTTATTTCAGTTTTGTCCAGACTATGTGGTTTTTTCATGGGACAGACATTCATACGTATGTTTTCAATATGAGTTATTTAGTTATTTTTTAAAGTTTTTAAATCTTTACATTATTAGAGTGCTTTTGGTGGAATTGTGACTTTAAATCAGTTTCTAGCGAACTTTAGGCTATTTCTCTCTTGGGGCCGTAAATGACATAGATTTTCAAAAATATTCTTTAAAGAATATCATCTTCATCATCATCATCATCATCATCACCTTTCTCACCCTGGATCAGGGTATAGGCGACGGACAAACACTTTCCATCTCTCTTTATCTTGAGCCAGATTCTTTATAGAATATGTTATTCAAATATAGAATTTACTTTCTTTGACACAGCACTTTATTTTAATCAAGATTGTCTCTAAACCTTTTCAGCTCATTTTGTACAATAAAATTTAAAAAAAAGTTACTTTGTGATTTCGTGAATTTGATTCATCTGAGAAAAGTATGATTTACTATTGAAAAACATATTAGATCTATGTGATTGTTGTTTCATTATGTCTTTGTATGTTCCAGTCCAATGCAGAATTGCCAGTCAGTGTTCTAAGTTACATCACCCAGTATTTGCATGGTTTGGCAAATGGAAGACTGTTGATTTTAGCTGAAGGCTTTAGTTCAGATGACAGCGCAGATGTAAATAATGTAGATCAGCTCTTTGCCTGTTCAAAAGTGTTACTTGGACAAAAATGTGATTCATTTGGTTCTTGTGTGCCATCCAAAAGGTGAGAAATATTAGCTATATTACAATGATGATGATAATAATAATAATGATAATATAATAATAATAGTAATAATGATATTAATAATGATAATGTTAATAAAAGTAAACATAATAAGAACCCTGAGACTGATGAAAACTGAAAATCGAAAAGGCTTAAAGGAAAAGAAAAGATCTCGCGAGAGAATCTTCAAATGTATAAGATATAAATATTCTCTCATCAACATGTAATGGAATATCAATTGTTTTTATTTCTATTTCAGTGGAAGTCAGGCTGTGAGAAAGACTCTGGATAAAATCAAAGACCACTGGACTACAATAACTTTTCAAGGTGAGCCTTTGTGAAATTATTTCTTCTTTATTCAATTTAGAAGATGCAAACATTATTTATATATTTATTCTTAAAAGATGTATACAATTTGATTAACTTTTCCATATTAGCATATTGTCTATTATTATTATTATTATTATTATTATTATTATTATCATTAGCAGTACCAGTAATTGCACAATCTCAAAAGACAATTGTAAGAAGAACTGGACTAGAAGTCTGTTGACTAGAAAGGACAATATGCACTATGATAGGACTTAGTAAAATAACAAGATTTTCAAAATATTTTAGGTCTCTTGAAAATACTCACCAGTCCTGTGACCGGATACATCCATTTTTTGTAATTCTAAGTTGGCAGTTGGATATTGAGTGCTTTAAATTCTGTTAGTATCAGGGTAGTGGAAGACAATAAAAGTATCCAACACCTCTATTTATTGATGTTTCATCTTTCTGTTTTTTTGCTTTCTTTTTTTTTTTTCAGAGAAAATTCCTAAACAGGAGGTATAAACCCAAAGGATGGGAAGATAAACAAAAGCTTGATGGGAAGTTACCTTGATTTGAAGAAACAAGATAATGAAGAATAAAAGAAAAAGAAAAGGATTAATTCAAATGAAAGTCATATAACTGATATGACTTTAATTCCTGATAATTCCATTACACAGAGTGATGAAAAATTATTGTTTACTTTGACGGTAATGATAGAAGTGGTTATATGATATTCAAATTATTCCCATCAATACAATGTCTCATTTTATTTTTCATTGCAATCTGAAGTGGATACTGAATTAATGAACATTTACTTTGATTTGTTTTGGGCAAGTTTTGTTTTGATTTTTTGTTTGTTTATAAAAATACTTTGGTTGATATTTTGCGAGGTGGAAAGGAGATGGAGCTTGGATTCACCCAGTTGATAGTTCACTGTAATGTTTCCTCCTTGAATCTCTCTCATTATGAAGCATTTATGGAATCAATTCAGCATCATCATTCTTCCTTAGTGCTCTTACATTGAACTCCCTTGCCTTGTACAAGATATTTTTTTTCTCTGATAAGACGAAGATTATATTGAATCTATTATGGCTACATTGTAACAACATGGTTCTTGCCAGCTATAGTTTTCTTTCTTTCTCTTATAAATATTTTAAATTTTAGGGGAAGGGGTGGTTTGTTAGTTTTTTTTCAACTGAACTAAATGTCACGCCTTAGTTTTTTTTATGGTTTGAAAAAAAATTAGGAAGTAGAGGCTTCGTTTGCAGTGTTGTTTCTATTTTTGTATGTTTTTAATTTAAAGTTACATTATGATTTCACATTTGCCGAAACTGTATGCAGTAATAAGTGAAAAGTTCTGAAAACTAAAACTAAACAGAAACAAAAATATAACATACATTGAATTATGAAGTTGTATAATTATATCCATTACCACTGTATCCACTGCTAGTCACATATAGTCATTTATAATGTCCCTCTAATTTAAAGTGGGCTATCTCATCCATTCAAGGTGTTGACTGAGATACCAACGTATTTGATGAGAGTCATGTCAATCAATTGCAACTTTAAAATATATCATTGATATTGTTTGGGGTTTTTTTTTTTTTTTAGGGTTTTTTTCCTGATCGATGAATTTTGTTTACACTATGGTCTGCCTTCATTGCATTAATAAGGAAAACAACTGAAGTTGCAAGGTCTGATGACTATGCTAGCGAAAGGCGCTAAGTGAGTCAGTGATATTTGGTATTGCTATTTGAAAAAAGTAAATCCATTTTTTTAATTGTTGAAATGTGTCTAATGTTCATGAGAAAACAGTCCCATAAATTACTAAAGTAAGTCTAAGCTTCCCAGGAAATATGTATACACTTGTATATTGATAATATTATGACATTTATACGGAAAAATTATTGAATGATTATTTGCAACAACAAAAGATTTTACTATCTATACCAATTTTGAAGTCTTCAAATATCAAAATATTACAAATTTGTTATGACTTTCAAGTCAGTTCACCTTTGATATGTGACTATCATGTCGTGATACATAAGAAAAAGAATGAAAAGATGACAATGACACGAAGAGTAATAGACACAAAGAAAGAGTGAAATTCTAGTATTATATACATTTAATGCCCATCACATAGAAAATAACATTATTATGCATGCCTTTTGTGTTCATAATAAATGTATTTCATATCAATATTGGAATAGCTAGGCACCAAATTTCTCTTTAAGAAGCTGTGATCATTTGAAGTATGCTTAGGTTCTTCAACATAAAATTTTTTATTCAAATGTGCAATTTATACTGAATGATACATTTCGTCATTTGAAAAAACAAACAAATTTAGGTGCACTTTTATTTATATAGTCAAAAAATAAATGGTTCCAATATATTCTTAGATTTTAATGATTTTCATTCATATAAATTTTGCATTTTTTCCCTTTTGTCTTGCTGCATGGTCTTATACGCATGACAATATTAAAAAAAATTTCATCTTGAAAGCCAATCTGACTTAGCTTAATCACACCATTTTTAGTAATTACAATCAATGAATAAAATCAAATCACAATAACTCTTGTCAATTTGTTAATTGATTCTCAATATGGTTTTAAAATTTTAACCCAAATACTGCACCTTCTTGACTATCAAAACACTCTCCGTTCTGCCACATGATACATTCTACAATGAATTAAGTTTGAAATCCTTTCGGGTCAGTTTGACAAATCATCATTTGATTCCAAATTTTAGGAACCTTCATTCTAAGAAAAAAGTAACTTCTTAGAATTCGCATATTTTTGTGATTTTCCTGCAATGCATCAGATTGCCACAAGGAGTATTCTTTTAACCTTCTCAACCCAGGCAATTGGATTTTTTAATTTATATTTTAAAAGCGAGGCAGCATTATTTTTATTTTTATTTGTTGGCTAGGGGATGGTTTTACATTTCTTTTAAAATAATGTATCAGTGCAATCTATGGTTTAGAGCTTTTTAAAAAAATTCAAAAATAATTAAGTGATATCTGCTATTTTGTTACTTTATGATAACGGTAATATGATGAACAAAATGTTTGCAGAAAATTGTCTTTTTATTTCATTGTTTTACGAAGATCAATCAGTAAACGAAGAATTCAGTAGGTGTATTTCATTTTGATACAGTTTTATAGAATCCTCAATGTTGATAATTTTGTATATATTATTTCTGTGATGTTGCATTCATCAATCATACTGACATGCAGAAATTATGTGTGTCCTTATCCTTTTTATAGCTCTTTTATATCGTCCCTCGGTTCATAATCCTCTATTATTATAAAAAGATTTATTGTATGAAAACCCTTTTTGTGTTGTAATTATATAATGTATCCTATGAATATAAAATACTCTATATAAATGCTTATAAGTCAGTATATTTAGTACAATATTATACTTGTGCAACATTTCAAACTTTTATTGAATGTCTCTTTTATTTCTATTGGTTTAATCCATTCTTTTCCTATTCTAATCATGTGAACTAAATAACCATCCATTTAAATTTTTATATCCAACTGAATGTGCTTCAGCCTTGGTCTATTTTAATATTTAGATCGATGGGAACTCATTAATTTTTATCACCTTTTTTTCCTTTTGATTCCCCCACCCCATTTTCTTTATCATGAATGAATATGAAAAGGGATATTTGCACTACTTCATTTCATTATGTTATATCTCTTCATGTGTATCAACAAAAATATATAACAAATGTCTCACTGATATTGAAATAATCTTTCATTTTCTTATCCGAATGCTCAAAATGAAATAGATGTTCAGATTAATACAGTATATATATTATAATATTGTTTTCCAGATCTTCAAAAATTATTGTAATTTGCCATCTCCTGTACTAAATGCTTAATATTTAATCAAATGCTATTTGTAATTGTAATGTTGATAAATGCAAACACCTCTCGTTTGATATTTGTGATCCCACTCTCTAAAACAATGTAAATAATGTGAAGATTTTCACCCACCATGATCTGCCATCGCAATATTAATCATTTTGTAACAACACCGTTTTTCTTTATTTAACTGCTTTACCACTGATCCTGATATTAAAGGAATGACATATTATGACATGTCCAAAAATCCTGATTTTAAAGGAGGCTCATTGCTTTTTCTATCTCTTTTGATAGTGTGGTTAATTTGCAGATATGTTGGTTGTTTTTATCATTGTATACATTGAAGGGGAGGGGGCTGTCTGTTTTTGTTTATATTTGTTTTTATGGTGTGATTTTTAGTTTGTGTTTTTTTGTTGTAATTCTGTGGTCGGTCATTTTTTAATGTTTGATGTGTTCTTATTGTACTGTTTTTATTCTTTGACTTTTTTAAACGCATAATGTTTTTCTTTGTAATATTATATTTTAGTTTTCATTATTTTACATTTTGTTTAAGCCTGCAAGTTTTACTGATTGAGAAGAGAAAAAAAATTCTTAGATGGCAACAGTCAAGATATAGTTATAAGAAGAGATTTCAAATATTATACATAAAATTAGATAGCATATTATTGATTGCTGCTAGATATGGTATAATAATGCAATTTATTCATAGAAAAGAAAAAGCATTGATTTAAAAAGTCTTAAGGGTCACATTTCAATGCATTAAGTATACATACACTCCAGATAATGTAAAAAATGTTTTCTTATTTGTGTAACCCTTTCTTTACCAATACAGTAAAACCTCAGTTTAAGTTTTAACATACTCCCTTCGGACCACAAAAATAGTATGTTGTAGCCGAGGTGCGTTGTATCCAGTTTCAAAGGAAAGTCATGGGATCAATGACAATTCTTTACTCTGCGATGATATTATGTGCCTACTAAAACTAAAATGACATTAATTGAATTAACTCCCCTTTTTCTGCAAGCGCAACATCCTAACCTAAATAAACAAACAACCCCCCCAAAATAAAATAAATATAATTTTTAAAAAAATGAAAAATAAATAAATAAAACAAGCCATTCATGTAAGTCTCCTCAATCTTAGTCTCAAGCTACACACATAAAAACCCATATCGTTATCATTACATCTACGTGGATTTTAATTGGTCGAAGAAATCATACACATCATTAGATTTCCAATGATTGGACAGTGGAAATCCATGGGAGTAAATCAAGACCCACCCTTTGTCATTACTCATTGTCTTTCATATTATTGCTACTTTATTCAATGGGGCAATAATAGACTTTAGTCTTAGAATCAGACATGGTGGTAATCTGCAAAATGCTGACATCTTTAGAACTACAGATAGGAGGGAGAATAGTACCCCGTCATGATGAAACAATAGTTTCCCCACACAATCATTTCTAATTCTAGAAATGATGGGTGGTGCTCGGTCAGATGTGAATTGGTTTCTCTAGCTTCCTGAAACCTTTACAACCTTCATACCGTTTGCCCATGATAATATTCTGTCATAGAAGGGGTCCAGTAACTATTCGCATTGAAATTTAGTGATGAGATTATCAAGTCTTGATACTATGGGGAAAAAGTATATTGTAAAAATAGTTTTTAATGAAATAATGTCCCCAAAACAGTCCATTGCATCCAAAAGTATATTTTAGCTGAGTGCGTTGTGTAGACCAGGTGATTTATGAAGAAAAAACATCTTTGGGACTCAGGACTTAGGAAAAGGTACTTTGCAGCCGAGTGTACGTTATATACCGGGTATTGTAAGACACAAGTCTGTTATTAATCCTTAACAATCCTACATGTGCATGGTGTGGATTAGGATTGAAGTGGAGCAATGAGATGTTGATGAATTTAACAATTAGGATTATTTGTTATGAAAATGTCTGTGGAATTCCCCATGTGGTTCCCAGGGTTAAAAAATAGGGCCAACGCTTTCTCCCCATGTGTGGGTCTTAAGAGGCAACCAAGGGTATGGGAGCTTCTTCTCCTATTTGTCTTCTATTTATCAGACTGCTTTGTACCCTCAGAGGAGGGAAGAGGCATATAGCTGGTGCCCATCCCCCATTTGTGTGCTTTGCTCGACTTTAAAATGTTATCGGGGTCACTTGCTAATTAGAGGGACCGAGTACTTTTGTACACAAAGGGCGTTAGGAAAATCCTGGGTGGTCTTAACGGTGCATTTTTTGAGGTTTGATTGAAGTGCTTATTTTCCTCCTTGGCGACTTTTTTTCCCTCTTCTAAAATCTATTTCTTCTACTTCTACTTTTATCTTTTCACTAGCTTATTATCTTACTTATACCCGGTATATCAAATGCCATCAGACATATTGATCAATTCTTTGTCAGTATATATAACTGTAAATTTGCCACAACCTTTAACCATATTATCTTGAATCCTTTGAAATAGAGAAGTATTTTTCAATATTGAAATACGTAATAATCCTTTATTCCCAAGGCTTTGGCTTTCAATTGTAATGATTGCTGGCATGATAACTATTCATTCTGTTCTCCCGGCGTACTTCCGCTACTTTATCATGAAAAGGTCAGCGGATAATTAGCTCAAGGGGCAATAATCCATTACATTACATGTATTATAAAATGGTAATGTATAAGTATTTCACTTTCAAAAATTCATGTTGAAGTAACTGATAATTCCGAAGAAATGTAGTAAGCTGAAAACTTGTGGCTGACATTTACTACAAAATAAATTTTATTCATTTCTTTCAGAACAAAAAAATTGCAACAAAGTGTCAGAATATTTAAACTTAATTTATCATATATTTATACTGTGTTGATTTGATTCAATCTCCCGGTAACTTATAATTCTTTGTTGTAATTTATGCATTAAAGAATGTCTTGGAACACATTGACATTGTAATGGACAGGATCGGATGATGTATGTACAAGATTGACAACTTGTTTTAGTTTATAGATAAGAATACGGATATCATCTATTACATGTAGTGCAATCCGCTAATAATATAGACATCATTGGGAGGAACACGTATATTTTTTATCATGAAATTTGCAAGCAGTTGTCAACATTGAAATATTGTCAGAGAAACCAATAAGATAAAGGATTTAATACCAAATAAACACATCTGCATAGCATTGTCATATAAGTAACGAAGGTCAGCGTAGCTCAGAGTCACCCGTGATTAAATTAACGCTGATTTAGTTCCATGCTTGCATGACAAATGTGGAGAATAGTAAAATTAAACGGGCAATCAGCTTTTCATGTAACTTGCAACTGCTTTCACCCTCTCGGTTTGAAGTCAATAGACCTATATCTGGAAATCTTTTTACTAATGATTTACATCCGTATAAAATAAAGTATAAAGGGATTTTCGTATGGCGAAGTTCCCACATTATACATTATACATGTAGTTTGTAGTATGTAATTTAGATATAGGCCTAATGAAAAATTGGCCTTTCTTTGATATGATGTCGATTTTTGCGGGTTACTCTGTATAAACTGTTTTGGGGAAGATGAGAAGTGGAACGTTGTCATTGTCAACTCTTGAGTGGTTATGGAATGTTTTGAAAATAATAATTAAATCTACTTATGTCACGTTTTGTTTCGTACACGTACATAAACGGTGACATGGTGTCCAAACTCTTAATCCATTGGACTCGCATGCGAAAGGTGGTGGGTTCGAATCTCATTAGAGATACCGTGTTTATCTCTTGGGCAAGATTATTTCCACAAATTGTCTACGTTGCAGCGCTGTTCTTACGACTGGTGCTCGGTGACGGTAAATACCAAATGATAATTTCCCTTCTGGGATAAACAAAGTGGAATTTTACTTTTTACTTCTTTTTTTTTTTTTTTAAACTTCTTTTACTTTTGGTCTTTCAATTCATACGATTTTAATTGAATCCTTAATTCTAATAATTTTATGGAACTTTTTCTTGTTTCCACTTAAAATTTTATTTGAAATTTTTCTCTTGCTGGAGTATTTATTGAGAAATATATTAATTTTATTTTATTTGTGAATTCTACTAAAAAAATTTTATATACCTTAATGACTTTCTTTTAATACGTTGATTACCATATATTCTTTTAACCTAATTCAAATTCACATGCATATATATTTGTTAGTGTTAGACCTAAAACT
Source organism: Aegires albopunctatus (assembly GCA_032466395.1). NCBI lineage: Eukaryota > Metazoa > Mollusca > Gastropoda > Nudibranchia > Aegiretidae > Aegires > Aegires albopunctatus. The sequence goes on from JASKDV010184392.1 coordinate 9,907, forward strand.
GTTGTATTTATCACCACCTATAGAATTGGATGGTACCATCCCTTATTCCACGAATATGAATACCTAACTAATGAATTGAATCGTAAGTCACATAAGTATCATTAAATCCATTATGATTCCCAAAACAAATTACAAGTCCCAAGGAATTCATGGAATATTGCTTGTACTATTATTATTATTATTATTATTAGGTCAATGTGGTAGGTTCACAATTTCCTTCCATTGAGAGACAAGAAAGATGTTGTTTTCTGGTTAAGAATAAACCATTAAAAAGTGTTATTATTCACATCACAGATTTGTTTGTTGTTTTTAATTTATTGTTCTTGTTTCTACAATATCTTATCACTATAAAGTTGATAAGGATACCTGCAAAGCAATCTGTCATAATGTGCAAGAAATTCACCCACAGAGGCTACTGTCATGTCACTATCTATCATGCCAGTTGAGATGCATTTTTCCTGATCACAATACGATAACAGTCTCTATACCACGAATCACTTTCTCATTCTAGTGTCAAGAATTTAGGCTTTGGTGTTGTGATTGTTCATTCCATTAGCACTTGGACTATTCCTGTAGCCAATAGCCCTTCATCCTATTTTTGCTCAATGCTATGTTATATTATTGTCTAGCATCAGCAACGGCAATACATGTACGACAAAATCCATTTCAAGCTTATGCGATTCTCACCTTATTTATGTGACCGTTTCCTAAACCTAATAAGGTGTTAAAAAAGGTGAAAGATCTATCTATTTGGCGTCTAAACTCTGAGCCACTGACCGCTTTCTTTAAGTTGAAATTCTCCATGATCAATTGTGTATGTGCTGAGTAAGTTTAGGATTACAGTTGAGTATGAAATATAAATTGCACCAGTTTAAGCATGGCTTACTGGCCTAGGGGTGTTAACATAGTAGCCTGGTGAGTGAACCGAAGATTGCAGGAGATTGTGAATTCATTTCCCGTTAAGATTTTTTTCCTTTAACTTTAAGATCTAATCATATTCCCAACACTCAACGATTCATCATACATACTGCTTTCTTTAACCTTACTTAAATGGATCTTTTATTACATGCAAATGAACATCTATTCATACAATGGGAGTCCAGTTTGTATTGATAGGTAAGAGGTTCGGATTCCACGGAGATATTTGCAGTAGTAGTAGTACATTGATGTCAATTGTCTGTCAAAAAAGTTTGTGTATGCAAAGGACGAAGTTGGCCTATTGGCATTGCGCAGATGTTTAGGAGGATGTCGTATAAATTTAAGCAGAAGCTGTTCTCATCTGGTGAAATACATGCATGTGCACAACCATAACCTTATCAATGATCAATTGGGGTTTCATCGGCTGGGTTCTCTAACCTTATCAATGATCAATTGGGGTTTCATCGGCTGGGTTCTCTAACCTTATCAATGATCAATTGGGGTTTCATCG